>ML104819.1:385397-442269 GCA_003697995.1 Taxidea taxus jeffersonii
TTTTTTTTTTTTTTTTTTAATTTATTTGATGGACAGAGGGCACTAGTAGGCAGAGAGGCAGGCAGGGGGGTGGGGGGAAGCAGGCTCCCCGCTGAAGCAGAGAGCCCGATGCGGGACTCGATCCCAGGACCCTGAGATCACGACCTGAGCCGAAGGCAGTGGCTTAACCCACTGAGCCACCCAGGCGCCCTCCCCCTCTTAATTTTTTTAAAAGATTTTCTTTATTTATTTGAGACAGAGCATGAGAGAGCAGCAGAAGCAGATGCACACTCCCTGCTGAGCAGGGAGCCCAGCGTGGGACTCGATCTCAGGACCCTGGGATCATGACCCAAGCTGAAGGCAGACACTGAATGACTGAGCCACCCAGGCATCACATTCCCCTCTAAATTATGTGTAGAAATACATGTATTATGTTTTTATGAAAAATCCCAATATTATTGTTTTAAAAAATTATTGTTTTAAGGAAGTACCCCTCCCATTTTCACATTTAAATGAACCCATTATAATCACTCATTTCTGAATTGGCTATTCCTCCTGTGGACAATCCATTTGGAAGTTTATATCTTCATGAGTGACATCCAACAGTGTCACCTGAAATGTAAGCATAAATAAAATCTCAAAACCCATTGCTTTGAAAAAGTTGATGTGTACTCCTATAATCTATATAAATAGTGCCATGTTCCTTTTATCATGTTACTTCAAAATAGGGCCTCTGGCTAATCTTTTCCCACTCTTTTCTAGTCAGATTAGTGAAATTATGGAGTCACCATTCCTAGCTTTCGGATCAACACTTAGCCATCCCACCGGTTTGATGGGTAGACTAACTGATCGGAACCTTGATGGAAGCCACCATCAAAGTGCTCTAAAAGGCTTTGGGAAATAATATGGCAGTTCTGCAAAAAATTAAACATAAAATTGCCATATGATCCAGCAATTCCACTTCAAGTATAAACCCCAAAGAACTGAAAGCAGGAACTCGAATTTGTACACCCATGTTCATAACATTATTCACAAGAGCCAAAAGGTGAACACAACCTGCATATCCATGGATGGATGAATGGATAAACAAAATATGGTGTATACATACAATAAATTACTATTCAGCCTGAAAAAAGGAAATTCTAATACATACTACAACATGAAAGAATAAAGTCCTATCTTGCCATTCTTTTTATTTAATATATATTTCTTATTATTTATTTGACAGAGAGATATAGTGAGAGAGAGAACACAAGCAGGGCGAGTGGGAGAGGGAGAAGCAGGCTTCCCGCTGAGCAGGGAGCCTGATGTGGGACTTGATCCCCCAAGGACCTCGGGATCGTGACCTGAGCCGAAGGCAGACACTTAAGAGCTGAGCCACCCAGGTGCCCTCTCAAGATTTTATTTTTATTTATTTGACACAGAGAGAGAGAGGGTGTGTGTGTGTGTTTGCGTGCACACACACGTGCAAGCATGTGCACAAGTGAGGGGAGGGAGCCTGACGCCAGTGTGGGACTCCATCTCACAACCCTCAGATCATAACTGAGCCACCAGGTGACCCCTCCCTTACCATTCTTTGACAAGAGTTATGAATAAATTTTTCTTTACAGAACCTTTAAGTCAGAAAGATAAATAAAGGAACCAGGCTGATAATGGGGGGTATGGCACTGGGCCTTATCACCACTGCCATATAGAGAGAAGAATTCCCCTGAGAATCAGTTTTATATTTTATTCTATTTTTTAAGCAGTCTCCACAGCCTGAGATCGGGACCTGAGCCAAAATCAAGAGTTGGACTTTTAACTGACGGAGCCATTCAGGTGCCCTGAGAAACAAGTTTTAGTCAGGGAGGTCAGACTATTCCAATATGAAAGGTGAAATGACATATGCATGGACCTAACTGCTCTCATGGAAGGTATTAGAAACACTTTTTGTTTGTTTTGGTTATTACTCGACCAGAAAGGGGTGACTGGGCCCCAAAGAATTCTCACTGAAGGAAATGAGATTTCAGAGAACAGACTGGAATGATCTAAATAAACCATGCCACCCCGATGAGGGAATATAGTCCCAAGAAGCTCCAGGGAAGTGTCTTCCTTTTTTTTTTTGAAGATTTATTTATTTATTTGAGAGAAATGAGCAGTGCATATTTGAGTGCACATGAGCAGGGGGTAGGGCAGAGGGCGGGGAGACAGAACCTTAAGCAGACTCCCTGCTGAGCGTGGAGCCCGAAGTGGAACTCAATCTCTACACCCTGAGATCATGACCTGAGCCAAAACCAGGAGTTAGATGCTTAAATGCCTGAGCCACCCAGGTGCCCCAAGAAGTGCTTAAAAGGTTAGACAAAGAGTCAACAGTAAGTTCAATTGGGAACCCTTTAAAGACTGTGACAGTTACCCCAGGTAGTCCCACAACCGTGGCCCGCCTGAGGTGGGAGGTCTGAGAAGATGAGCATAGCGTCTTCGAGCTTCAAGCATTGCCAGTGAGTTTGGAGAGTTCAGAGTTTCTCTTCTGAGAGAAGAGAAAAGAAGAAGGAAATTCTGGTATACACTACAACATGGAAGGACCTCGAAAACATTGTGCACTAAATGAACAAAGCCCATCACAAAAGGGCAAACATTCCACGATTCCACTCCTATGAGGTGCCTTCAGTAGTCAAACTTACAGAGACAGAGAGTGGACGCAACGGGCTAAGAGGAAGGGGTGGGGGGGGGGGGGGGTTAGGGGTCGGGGAGTTGTTTAATGGGTCCAGAGCTTCCTTTTGGGAAGATGAAAAGATCTGCAGATGGATAGTGTGATGGTTGCACAACCACGTGAATGCGCTTCATGGGACTACACTTAAAAATGGTAGATATCATGTGTGTGTATTACTGCCGTTTTTTTACAAAGTGCTCAAGAGTGTAATGAATTTATGCGACGTGTAATGCCGCTAGCGTGCAGTAGGGGGCAAAGAAGCGTCAGCTTCAACTGAAAAGCTTGATTCCAGTGCCCCTGCCGGCAGTCTACCCTGTCGATGAACCATCCCTGCCTACAGCCCCACTGGACCTGCCCGACCTGCTGCAAGCCCCAGAGGTAAGAACTGCCAGCCTTGTTCGCTCTAATACTCATGACAAAGTAAGAAGGGTTGAATGGGTCTTTTCTAAAGAAGGGATCATTTGAACTCCTGTACCTGGGAGGAAAGTAGTCTTATTACTCTGATTTTTAGTATTTATTATTGTGCCTATATTAATCTCAAGATGAATGATTAACGAGTGACCTTGGGGCTCCTGATCTAAGAAACTGTCTTGCAGGCACTTGACGTTGGGGTTTCCTTTCACTGGTTGCCGATTAAACCTGGTCTGTCCTTCTACCCAGAATGGAGGCTCCCATGATGGTGGTGAGGTTTCTCCAGCTTTTATTTTTCCTTTCATGCATGTAAATAACATCTGCTGTTTCGCTACTGAAAGCAGCGTTGTTGCTCCTTTACTGGTTTAAAAGTTCTGCATGTGTGCTATAGGTCGGGAAGTAGGGGCACACCTGATGGATTTTGTACAATGTAGACCTTGTTCTGTTGCCTACAGAAGTCCAGAGTGGCCAGAGATGGCCAGGTGGCTGCTGTAGGGTACAAAATGATTAACAGCACCTGGGCATTTGAGTCCTAGGAGAGCTTTCTCACAGACCACCTGGGCTGAGTTATTAATTAGAGTTCTGTGTACTTTCTTTTTTTTTTTTTTTAAGATTTTTTATTTGTTAGAGAGAGAGAGTGAGCACAGGCAGACAGAGTGGCAGGCAGAGGCAGAGGGAGAAGCAGGCTCCCTGCCGAGCAAGGAGCCCGATGTGGGACTCGATCCCAGGACGCTGGGATCATGACCTGAGCCGAAGGCAGCCACCCAACCAACTGAGCCACCCAGGCGTCCCTCTGTGTACTTTCTAAGTTGTGTTCAACTTCTTGTGAATTCATAACTTGGGAATGCATGTAGGCGAAGTGTCTCATGCTTTATGACACCTAGCTGACTGTCCAGTAGCCACTGCTTGTCACTTCACAGAGAGGCACCCACAGAGGGGTGGGAAGTGTGGAAGAAGCCACCAGGACAGCTAGCCCTGATGGTGGAATCAAAGTAGGTGATCACGTCCCAAATGGCTTCATTTCAGGTTTTGTAATGTCTTCCGTTTGGGTTCTGGGAAGGGACTAGAGGTCTGGGTTCAAATCCATACTCCTCTATCCCTTATTCACTGGGTTACCTTGTGTGAATAACTTAACCTCTGAGTTTTAGCTCCTCTGTTTGTGAAATAGGGGATAAAAATGGTCACCACTATGTTGAGTTGTTGAAGGGATTGAACAAGATAGCGTATGAAAGCATTTAGCTCAATGCTGGCCACACAGGAAGCATTCAAAAAGTGTCATTCTTGCTCTTTCTTCTGTTGCAAAGATCATTTACCGTGCTGTGAGGTTTTAACCCCTTCTCCACTTTTTTGCATCACTGGGAAAGGAGGCAATTGTTCTTCGGTAAACCACCAACAGTCATTTCATAGTATCTTTTGATTTGGACTTCTAAATTATAAGCTATTAAAGAAAGTCATTTTCTGTTTCTCACCTTCTGTCAGCAGAGCAGTAACAGTAGCAGGGATATGACAATATAGAATATATATTTAATACATCTTTCATAAAAAAAATTACATCCTACTTTTTAAAATGTTGAAATGAAACACCATAGGCACGGGTATTAACTAAGAAATAGGACCTTTTTATTTTATTATATTTAGAGAAGTTCAAAAAGAGTCAGTTCCTCTCCCTTCTTTAGAATAAGTTATAGATGAGGTTGCAGTATTGGGCAAGTCAGTAAAATATGAAGAAGTCAGTAAGATATGAAAGCTATGACACCTCATTTCAGGGGGTTCCAGAGGTAGCGATTGGGTTGGATTCTGCTGCATTTTTCAGGGGCCATAGCCCCCAAGCCCAGGAGCTACATTCGAAGTACTCAGTGACATGATAATGTCAAAAACAAGTCAGCTTAATAACTCCAACTGCCGGGGTCCTGCCAAGCCACATCGGATCCCGAGACAAAAGGACAAATCAGGAATAATGATCCCGTCTTTAATTAAATTTTTAATGAAGAATTTTCACATTTTGTTCATTGTGTATTTTTATGTTAAAATTAATTTTTAAAAATGTTTCATTAAAAAATTATTTATCTTGGGGCACCTGGGTGGCTCAGTGGGTTAAGCCGCTGCCTTCGGCTCGGGTCATGATCTCAGGGTCCTGGGATCGAGTCCCATATCGGGCTCTCTGCTCAGCGGGGGGCCTGCTTCCCTCTCTCTTTCTCTGCCTGCCTCTCTGCCTACTTGTGATCTCTCTCCGTCAAATAAATAAATAAAATCTTTAAAAAAAAAATTATTTATCTTGATTATTGAGTTTCTTGACACCCTTTAAAACTGGTGCCAGAAATCGTCCTACTCTGGGCCTAGATGACTGCCACCATTTGTGAAAGGCTACATGTGACGACAGTGATGTGTATACATTATCTTTTTTAGGACTCTGCACAAAATACATTTACAGATGAAAAAAGGGAACCCTTCAGCAGTTAAATAAATGGTCTAATTTAACACAGCCAGTAAGTAGTTAAGTAGGACTTGAACACAAATCTATCAATCCCTAACACTAAATTCATTCTCTGACCATTGCACACTGCACCATATCAGGAACTCACAACACAAATTCACTCATTTGACACACATTTTTGAGAGCATATTAAATGCCACTTTGTGCCAAGAGATACAAAATTGAAATCATTGATTCATCTATACATTTAAAAAGCATTTACTGAGCATGTGCTATGTGCACTATTCTATGCGGTGGGGATACAGAAGTCAACAAGGTCATCAGCTCCTTTCTTATGGATGTAAGAGGTAGAAGAGATAGTCAATACATAAATGAACCAAGGTTTCAGACAGCAGTATGTTTTGAAGAGACATAAGATAAGGTGATGTGAACTAATAGAAGTCGGCCACTTTATTTTTTTTTAAGATTTTATTTATTTATTTGAGAGAGAAGGGAGCATGTGACTGGGAGGGGGAAGGAGGGGCAGAAGGAGAGGGAGAAGCAGGCTCCCTGCTGATCAGGGAGTCCAACACAGGGCTCAATCTCAGGACCCTGAGATCATGACCTGAGCCAAAGGCAGATGCCTAACTGACTGAGCCACCCAGGCGTCCCCACAAGTTGGGCACTTTAGATTAGGTGGTCAAGTCAGGTCTCTTAGAGGAAATAATCTGTAAGGCAGGATATAAAGGACAAGACAATCCAGCGAAGGAAGGATTGGGGAAAGAGCATCCCAAACAGGAGGACAAGCTAGTGCAGGACGCTAAGGTCAGAGCAAGTGTGGTATGAAGTGAGATCTCAGAAAGAAGCAAGAGCAGCTCAGGGAGGGTGTTATAAACCAGTGTCGGGAGTATGGGTTTTATTTTAAGTGTGGCAGTACGTAGTTAGGACCCAGGCTGGCTGCTGTAACAAAATACAGTGGCTTCAACAAGATAGGACTCAACACAATGGGTCCATCCATGTCAGTCCTTGTAAGGAATTGATATAAAACCTAAAGTGGGTGGTCATTGGCAGACTTACTTGTTAGGTTCCTTGGACTGTATACTGGGACACTTGAAGGAATCAGTATGACTTAGTGAAATATAGTGTCATTGTGATAAGGTACTATAACATCTTTGAAAACTAATTTACCTTGACTCACCTAGAGAGACAAGGTAGCAGAGTCACTAGGACACCAGGTGCTGGTATATTAACTTAGTGACTCTGAGGAACTTACAGGACCTCTCTAAGCACCACCTTCCATATCTTTAGAAGGTGAACAGTGATAGCACTGACCCTGTAAGGCAGTTGTTGCAAGGATCAAGCTAAATGAAGTTAGTATTAACTTAGCTCAGTGAATGCTAGTTGTTTTTACCTAAAAAGACATCAATAGGCCACTGCCTCATTTACATGATAGAGTCAACATGGGGAAGCTATTAGATTTGTTGAATAGATATAAATGTACTATTATGGTACTGGCAATAATTTTATTTTGCTATATTTTTAAAATCTAGAAGATTATCATGAACATAAGGTTATATCATAGAGGCTGCTTATTATGTTCATATTTGTTCTTACATTGATGATTGGATGCTATATTAAAGGTTACATAAAAAGGACATGACCAAGAAAAGACTACCTGGGATAGATTGGAGGAATATTCTCAGTGGAAAGGTGAAAACCCCGGGCCAGTTCCAGGCTACCATTTTCTCAATCCCGTCCCCCACCTAGGGCCTTTAGTGCCCCCTTCCATCGAGCACAGAATAGACAAGGAATATCAAAATCAAAGTTTTCTCTTCACAGTCATGGCACAGGATGGTTGAGCATAGCTGTGTCCATTTTTCTGTATTCTACAAAACAGTTTTATAAAGTATTTAAATTACTTTGGGAAATATCCACATTTTCTAGGATTTCTTAACAACAATGACAAATTTGGACAGGTTCTAGAGAAAGAAAAATCCAGATGAGTGTGAGGTAATATTCCAGGTATTCTTTTGTCCAAGGTCTGCCTGTTTTGTCCCCTCACCATGTCTATGTACTTATTATTTCATTTATCTATCCCTAAACTCTGTGGGGAGAGTACTATTAAAGTACTATTACCTGCATTTTAAAGAGGAGGAAACTCATGGATGCTGAGGCTTTTGAGAGAAAAGCCAGACTTCAGTTGTTTAACTACACACAGAACAGAGACAATTGAAGAATTAAGATTTTCGCAGTATTCATTATCCAAGATATGTATTAAGCTGACGGGAACTTTTCTGGACACTAGGACTATAGGGGTGAATAGAACAGATAGAACTTCTGTTCTTTCACAGCTTACATTCTAGTAAGGGGATAAGGAAAGAGAGACTACAAACAAAACAAATGTGTATGTTAGGTGGTGAGAAGGACTAGAAAGAAAAACAACTTTAAGATAAGGAGAATAGGGAACGATTAGGGAGTTGTATTTTGTAGAGGAGGGTCAAAAAAAAGTCTATGTGATATGGTGACTTTCATACAGAGATGTCAAGGGAGTGAAGGAGCATGCCACTTGTCATCTGGGACAAATGTATTCTGGAAAGAGAAGGGCAAGTACAAGTTCAAGGATCTAATATGGGGTCATGCTTGGAAAGGGTAAGGAATGACCAGACAAGAGTTGGGAGTTATGGACTGAAGACATCAGATCTTGCAAGGACTTGGGATTTTTCTCTGGTTGAGATAAGAAGCCAGTGGAGGATTTGGAATAAAGGAGTGGCTGATTGTGACATGCCTTTTAAAGATTCCTCTGTTGGGAGGAAATGACTGGAGACACACAGTTGGTAGGAAAGATCCCCTGGGACTCTATCAAGAAAAGAGGCAGTAGGGGAGGGGGGGAGAAGTGGTTAGAGTCTAATATTGAATTCATAAACTCTTAAACTTTATGTTCTCCCACACCAGGCGCAGGGGAGGTGAGGGGAAGTGGTTAGAGTCTAATATTAAACATAAACTCTGAAACTTTATGTTCTCCCACACCAGGCACTGGGAAAATACCAAGGCAAGGTAAATAGCTTGGTGAGTTTTCCTGCTTATCCATGCATGTGTCCAATACACACCGACCTTCACTTTCCTCAGACTGGTCACTCCTACAGACAAGTAGGGCAACCAAAAGATATACTCCATAAGAAGATATGGTATAGGGATATAGCCCTCTCTGGGCTCTTCACACTAACCCATTGTTCTAAGGAGCTGTGTGTGTGTTTGTGTGTGTCCATGTACCTGTGCAGGCATGTGTATATATCTTGGCATGGTAGAAAGAAATGGAAACTGCTTTCATCATTATTGCTGTTATTTGGCAGTGATCCAGATTGCTTTTGCCACCAACCTGAAGACATATGGCCCCATAAGGACAGAAACCATTCTGTTCATTTCTGTGTTTTGGACCTTCCATGTACACGGGTAAGTGTTGTTGAAAATCAAATATTAGCTCAAAGGACTCTCTATCTCCACAAATATAAAAGTTGAGGAGAACAATATCTTGACATTAATTCAGGAGCCCATAGTATTCAGTAATAAAAAATTACTTCATTAAGAACTTAAAACCTGCACATAAATGTTGATAGCTATTATAGTCATAACTGCCAGAACTTGGAAGCAACCAAGATGTCCTTCAGTAGATGAATGGATAAATGAACTATGACACACCCAGATAATGGAATACTGTTCTGTGCTAAAAAGAAATGAGCTATCAAACTATATGAAAACATGGAGGAACTTTGAATGCCTATTAGTAAGAGAAAGAAGCTGATCTGGAAAATCTCCATACTGTATGTTTCCAGCTATATGCTATTCTGAAAAAGACAAAACTATGGAGATGATCAAAAGATCAGTGGTTGACAGGGGTTGTGGAGCAGGGGGAAGATGAATAGGCAGAGCACAGAGGAATTTTAGGGCAGTGAATGAATGCATACTGATCAATACAAGTCATTATACATTCATCCGAACTCATAGAATGTCTAACACCAAGACTGTGAACTGTAATGTCAGTTATAGACGTCAAATGATAACAATGCATCAATGTAGATCCATCAGTTGTAACAAACAAGCCACGCTGATGGGGCATGTTAATAATGGGGGAGGCCAGGCATTCGTGGAGGTAGGGTGATATGGAAAATCTCTGTACCTTCCCCTGTCCCTCAATTTTGCTGTGAGCCTTAAGCTTCTCTAAAAGAATAAAGTCTAAAAATCTTTTACTTTCACTTTTCTTAAAGCCCTCAGGCTATCAAAATGGCATGGAAGGGAGAGTGTTGAGTATGACCTGGCAATGAAATTCCTAAGTTGAACTAGGAAAAAGGCACTTCTGGCAACTATTATATATATATCTCCCTTGTGGGAATCCTGACTTGCCTCAGCGATGAGGATATGGCACAGTAACTGGCTTGGAAATCTATAATCCAAGCTCTCAGATCAAGTCAAAGACTCAATGCTGTCAATGCAGGCTGGAACCCTATTCCAAACTCTTGGTGAATAGAGTCAATTTTTGGCATTAAAAATAATCTATACTGGGGTGCCTGGGTGGCTCAGTAAGTTAAGTGTCAAACTCTTTTTTTTTTTTTTTTTAAGTGTCCAACTCTTGATCTCAGCTCAGGTCTCGATCTCAAGGTTGTAAGTTTAAGCCCCATGTTGGGCTCTACGCTGGGCATGGAGCCTAATTTAAATAAATAAATAAATAAATCCTATAGAATTTAACAAATGACATAACCACTTCATATTATATGCTTCATATTATATGTCTTTCTAGGATTCTGAACTCATCTTCATCATACATACGAGGGAACCAGTGATAGAATCCTTGGAGTTACAATGAAATATATCAGAAGCATTTACGTATTTTGTAGTATTGCTGTGTCAGTGCAGAGCTGGGCTTCGAAGTTGCCAGAAGAAAAGGAGTTAACGACCAATTTCTCCAACATGTCCCTAAGAAAGGTTCCTGCAGACTTGACCCCAACCACAACCACACTGGATTTATCCTACAACCTCCTTTCTCAACTCCAGAGTTCAGATTTTCATTCTGTCTCTAAACTGAAAGTTTTGATTCTGCACCATAACAGAATCCAAGAGCTGGATGTCAAGACCTTTGAATTCAACAGAGAGTTAAGATATTTAGATTTGTCTTATAACAGACTGAAGATTGTAACTTGGTATTCACTGGCAGGTCTCAGACATTTAGATCTTTCTTTCAATGACTTTGACACCATGCCTATTTGTGAGGAAACTGGCAACATGTCACATTTGGAAATCCTGGGTTTAAGTGGTGCAAAAATACAAAAATCAGATTTCCAGAAAATTGCTCATTTGCATCTAAATACTGTCTTCTTAGGATTGAAAAGTCTTTCTCTTTATGAAGAAGGTAGCCTGCCCATCTTAAACACAACAAAGCTTCACATTGTTTTACCAATGAACACAAATTTCTGGGCTCTTTTGTGTGATGGGATCAGGACCTCAAAAGTACTAGAAATGACAAATATAGATGGCAAAAGCCAACTTGCAAGTTATGAAACTCAACAAAGTCTTACTTTAGAGGATTCCAAGACCTCTATTCTGTTACTTAATAGAGTTGATTTACTCTGGGATGACCTTCTCCTACTCTTCCAGTTTATTTGGCATACATCAATAGAATGCTTCCAAATCCAACATCTGACTTTTGGAGGCAAGGTTTATCTTGACCACAATTCATTTGATTACTCAAAGACTGTAATGAGAACTATGAAATTGGAGCACATACAATTCAAAATTTTTTATATTCCACAGGACAGGGTCTACTTGCTTTTTACCAAAATGGATATAGAAAACCTGACTATATCAGATGCACAAATGCCTCATATGCTGTTTCCTGTTTATCCTATGAGATTCCAGTATTTAAATTTTGCTAATAATATCTTAACAGATGACCTGTTTAAGCAACCTATCCAGTTGCCTCATTTGAAAACTCTCATTCTGAAGGGCAATAAATTGG
The DNA here is from genome assembly GCA_003697995.1 of Taxidea taxus jeffersonii. Taxonomy (NCBI): domain Eukaryota; kingdom Metazoa; phylum Chordata; class Mammalia; order Carnivora; family Mustelidae; genus Taxidea; species Taxidea taxus. The sequence goes on from ML104819.1 coordinate 396,897, forward strand.
AGACACTTTCTTTAGTGAGTTTCTTTGCCAGCAACACATCCTTGAAGCTCTTAGATCTGAGCCAGAATCTGTTACAACATGAAAATGATGAAAATTGCTTTTGGCCAGAAACCTTGATCACCGTGAACCTGTCCTCCAACAGATTTGCTGATTCTGTTTTCAGGTGCTTGCCCAGAAGTATTCAAATACTTGACCTGAATAATAACAAAATTCAAACTGTCCCTAAAGACATTATTCATCTGAAGTCTTTGCAAGAGCTGAATCTTGCATTTAATTTTCTCACTGATCTTCCTGGGTGTAGTCATTTCAGAAAACTCTCAGTTCTGAACATTGAAATGAACTTAATTCTCAGCCCATCTCTGGATTTTTTTCAGAGTTGTCAAGAAGTTAAGACTCTGAATGCAAGAAGAAATCCATTCCGGTGTACTTGTGAATTAAGAGATTTCATTCGGCTTGAAAAGTATTCAGAGGGCATGATGATTGGATGGTCAGATTCGTACATTTGTGAATACCCTTTGAATCTAAAGGGGACTCGGTTAAAGGATGTTCATCTTCCTGAATTATCTTGCAATACAGCTCTGTTGATTATCACCATTGTGGTTATCATGCTAGTTCTGGGGATGGCTGTGGCCTTCTGCTGCTTCTACTTTGATCTGCCCTGGTATCTCAGGATGCTGGGTCAATGGACACAGACACTGCAGAGGATTAGAAAGATTAGAAAGATGAGCCAAGAACAACTCAAGAGAAATGTCCAGTTCCATGTGTTTATTTCACACAGTGAACATGATTCTACCTGGGTGAAGCATGAATTAATCCCCAATCTAGAGAAAGAAGAGAAATTGATTTGCCTCCATGAGGGACACTTTGACGCTGGCAAGAGCATTAGTGAAAATATCATGAACTGCCTTGAGAAAAGCTGTAAGTCTATCTTTGTTTTGTCTCCCAACTTTGTCCAGAGTGAGTGGTGCCATTATGAACTCTACTTTGCCCACCACAGTCTCTTCCATGAAAACTCTGATTACGTCATGTTTATCTTACTGGAACCCATTCCACTCTACTGCATTCCTACTAGGTATCCTAAGCTGAAAGCTCTTCTGGAAAAGAAAGCATACTTGGAATGGCCCAAGGATAGGCGTAAATGTGGACTTTTTTGGGCAAATCTTCGAGCCGCTATTAACATTAATTTATTAGAAACCAGAGAGATGTGTGAACTACAGACATTCATGGAGCTAAATGAAGAGTCTCGAGGTTCTGCAATCTCTCTGATAAGAACAGACCGCCTATAAAATCCTCTCTTCCCCTGGGAAAATGCAGGGGAAATCGGGGCCTGCATACATTGCCAGGATAGAAGTTGATACCTCCTTTATGATGGTAACTGGGCAATATCATTAAAATGAAAAATGATTATTTTTTTCATGTCAGTTCCCAGAAGGATTTCTAAGAATGTATACTACAGAAACACAAGTTTGCAAAGCCTTATGTAAAAAGATGTTCATCCCAACATTGTTTATAATCATGAAAAGTCAAAAACAGCTCACAGTTCCATAGAATAAAGGTTGATTGAATCAATCATAGTTCATTTATGCAACAGAATATTACACAGCCATTAAAAAGAATGAGGCAGTTCTATATTTGCTGGTATGAGGAAAATTATACTAATATGATAGTTTATATATTGAAATAAAAGTCTAAATGAATCTGTACCAGTACATTGGGATAGTAACAGTGGTTTGAGTCTGGGAGGTTGTAGCACAGAAAACTTTTTGTTTCTATGTTGTATGCTTCTTTAACATTGGAATTGCTTAAGTGAATCTGTATTTCTTTTGTAGATAGAAAAACACAATAAAGATAATTTTTTTAAATAAAGATAATTTTTAAAGCCTACACGTCCTATCATTTCACTTGATTCTTCCTGTCAAGTCTCACCAGTCATAGAACCAAAACAAGCTTTTCTAAATTTTGCAAGATTATATGTTGTTTCCCTGATTAAAAACGGGATTTCCCTCATGAGAAAAATTTCTGTGTCTCAGGATGCCTGGGTGGCTCTGTCGGTCAAGAAAAATTTCTGTGACTTATGTAACCATAAAGGAAGAAAGTGGCCATATTTAAAATCTGACATCAGTCTCCTCTTACCTCCATGCATCCCATCATTGAGCCCTATCAAGTTATGGGCCCTTTCCCAGAACATTCGATCTCTTTGGTATCATGACTGATTGTTGAGGGAATCTTACATATCCTTCAAGGTACAATCCAATGTCAACTCTTTTTTGAAAACTTTCTCATTTCCATGTATGGTGCTCCTTGATGCTCCATAACACTTCTGACATACTTCTATCACCACACTGATCATAGATGTTTTTAAAGTTTCCCTCTCTTATTAGACTATGAGCTCCTCAAAGATCAGGACAGACAACCTCTGCCCTTATTTTCAGCAAACATTTGCTGAGTCCCTGGTTCAGAGAACGAGTCAGTGAATGTTTATGTTAGGTAAGCTAGAGGAACATAGCAGGGACCCAACTGGCTTCAGGTTAGAAATTCTACTGAGAAGACAAGAATCAGAATTGAAGAATTTCTGAGTATAGCTTGAATCATGTGAAATTTCCTGTGTGTGGTTGCTCTTGGCCTATAAGAACATCTACTTTATCTTATTCAATCTAATAAAGCTAATCTCCTAAGCAGGGTAAAATTGGGCTTTACATCTATTTTATCTCCTCATAGTTGTAGTCTTATGAATTCCTCATGCTAGTAGTCATTTGAGAAATTGTAATGAAAATGGTCCACCTGAAAATGTAGGGACAGAATTGGGTCAATCTCCAAGCCAGGTCATGCTATCATTTGGCTAATGACCAGTCTACTGGGAGGAGGCTGAGTGTCTCTCTTCTTCCGTCCTGGTGAGCTCATAACCTGTTTGGTAGAAGGGGAAATTCAAGGAAATCACAGAGCAGGGAGAGCGGAGAATGGGGAGAATGCATTTCCAACCAGGCTTTCAACATTTGGGCCACTGTTAGTGTGATTCATGGCTTCTGGGTGAGTCAGACGGTTGCTCTAGGAGGATTTTGTAAATTTTGAGTAAATGACTCAGTGTGAGACTCTTACCATAATGGTTAGTTAATTGGGGACATATAAAGTAGGTAACATTAGCCCTAAAGTCACCAGGATTGAGTTATTCCATGGTAGAATCCTCAGTTTAGTAATACAGTTTTAAAAATAAATGTACTCTGGGGCACCTGGGTGGCTCAGTGGGTTAAACTCTCTGCCTTCGGCTCATGTCATGACCTCAGGGTCCTGGAATAGAGCCCCGCATCGGGCTCTCTCTGCCTGGCAGGGAGCCTGCTTCTCTTCCTCCTCTCTCTGCCTGCCTCTCTGCCTACTTCTGATCTCTCTTTGTCAAATCAATAAATAAAATTTAAAAAAATGTACTCTATCACAACTAAAACACACACACACACACAAAATCAGGCATAGCTGTCAGCAATTTCTTGTTTCAGCAGCTAGACTACCCTTAAATCTTCCCTATCAGTCCATTCTATTATTCCTCTCTCAGAAACTCAGATACCATCAAAAATGTCCTACTTTGCTTGGTTTTGACTCTTCTGGCTCACACTGGAAAATGAATTTTACCTAATTTTAACATTGGGACTTGAGAGAGAGGTAGCACCTAGCCTCATGCAAACCTGATGATGTACTTTTACCCAAAACATTTTGGATTTCATTAAGGGTCCCACTCTCCTCAAGCATGACATTGGTGAGGAAGTAAGCATTACACGGGCTGCACATGCAATGACTCTGATCATTGTAATCACAGAGTAATGACCCTGATCATGTTTTGAAAGTGATTTCAGGTCTTGTGAAGTTGCAAGTTTCTTTTCATTTTCTTGCCATTTATCAACCTGGAGCTTCTTCCATTTCCACCACCCCTCAGCCCCCAAGAAGGATGAGCTCTATCAATATTGTTCAAGTCTGTCTTGGACTCTTCAGGGTACCTTCCCAGCCACTGGCATCTCTGTAGATAAATTACAATCTCTTCAGGATGCCAAGAGTCCAGTGCTGACAATGTTCTATATTCTATAAACCTGGCAAAGAGGTCTATACTAGCCTGGGATTATAATCCTCTAATTCCAACCGGTTTTGAGGAAGAAGAGTTTAAATGTGATTTATGGCAAATGTTCCATGAGGTTCAACTCCTTTATGAATTATAATAAATCATTCAAGAAGAGCATGGACTAGGAATACTTAAACTGAGTAAGAGTTTAGAGCTTATCATGCATAACTTTCACTTTTAAGTGGGGAAGTTGAGGCTTGGGGATTTTAAATGACTCACCTTAGTCTGAGGTTAAACATTAGTCTTTCAACTCCATGACTGAAGAGGCTTTTCTTTCCTATCTAGGACAAGGTTCCTCTTACTTTTTGTATTTATTTTATCATCTTGATCCTTTCGTTTCCATTCTCAATAATAGGGCCCTAGATTGGGCTCCTTGAATATCCTGCTTATACCATTCATAATTATTTGTGCCTGGATGCTGCAGTTTCTCCCTACTGCCTCACATTTCTTTGCTCATCCCACTCCCCAACTCTTAGGAAAGCCTTTCTTGAATTTCTAAGTCCTTCTTAGGGTCTGATACTGTCAAGACTGGCAGTGCTCTTTAAGTGAGATATCCCTGGCCCAGGCCCAGACCCACATGGATCCTGGTCTTCATTTGTCCCCTTAAAGATGTCTTCTGACCCTCTGTCTTACACACGAGGTCAACCAGGTATTCTGAGGATCTCTGGAACTCATGCCTATGGGGTCTTCTCAGAGTCTGTGGTTGAGCCCCGATTTGAGTTCGACAATCTGGCAAGCAGATGACTCCTGCTGGCTGAAGGAGTGTGGGATAACTGAAGATTGAGCCACCAGAGTAGTGCTAACACACTGATTTGGGGTGACTCTCACATTGAACACAAGGTAAACTTCAGGGGTCAGAGCTATCGATAGTCTACCGCCAACCCTTGGGCTTAAGCAACCAGTGTGGGCTCATGTCCATCTGTGTTTTGGCTGGTGCCACCTCTTGTCTATAGCACCTTAGGATAACAGGCATGGTGGCAGATGTCTTTTTCCCTGCATTCCTCTTCTTTCCACAACCTCTAGCATCCAGAGTGATAACCACCATTGCTGTAAGCTCTGTGCCATGTGTTAGGTAGTCATTCAAGAATGGTTTTCAGACTAAACACCAATGCTCCTTCCAGTCAGTGTCCTCTCTTATCTGCCATTGATGTAGTGACATTATGCTTTTCCTATCTTAAGCTACGCTGAAGAGGGAAGTACATATCTCACAGGGCTAAGACCATGCTTCCCTCTTCACACATGAACCCCTCACCTAACCCCCGACTGGTGTTGGTGTGTGGAAGGCAAGGGTTCAGTCAATATCAAAAGAGCTCCCATTCTGAGAATGTGATGATTACTACCTCAAGGGTCCAAGAGAAGACAAGACTGGAAAATACCTTGTTCTAGATTTATACCATACAATTCTGAGTGGTAAACAGGACCAGAAAAGGAATATTGATTCACATTTACCTACATACTTTGGGGAAGGCTCGCATCAATGAAGCATAGTACCAAGCTTTGAGGAAGAGTCATTGGAAGGCAGTGTGGCTGGATGATACCGTATCATGGCTAATAATGTGACCAGCATCATAGACATGCTATTGGGGAACTTCAGAGGCAAGAAGAGCTACCCTGTTTAATGTAAACAGGCTCTGAAGACCCAAGTCCTTGTGATCAATTACAGCACTGCTACCATTTTCTCCTGGTGGGACATATAAAATTAACCAGGAAGAGTACACCAGACAATAAAATGCCTGAAGGGATGGTTCCTGGATTTGAACAGGAAGAGACAATGCTTGGGCCCTACAAAGAATCTTTCAATGTGCCAACTGGACAACAAACAATACATAAGTAACTCTTCTCTGTCCATCTTCATGAATAAGACACGATACCTCTCATGGGTCCATATATTTTGAAACATTTTTAAAATCAAATTATCTATAGAGAAAGGAGGCCTACATTGCAAAAAAATCTTTTCCCTAACCCTTGGAGGCACCTCTGAGAAGAAGACTATCCTGCCTTATGCAGCCAGAACTTACCTTTCTTCTTATTTCTTAGCTGCTCAACTTGTTCTGGTTTTTGTGTAAGTCATTGACAGCAGGAGAATTTTGTCTCAAGTGCTAATGGGTCATGTGGTGAAATCCAGCGGTAAGACCGAAGGTTCTGACCAGGGGCAAAGACACATTCTAGTACCACACTTTTAAGGTTATTGGAAGTTTCTCCTACGATTTTTATAAAAAAATTGAAAGGAAGATGGACATTTCTTATTTTATGTCATGACGGGTTATGACATAACCAAATGACAACCCAATGACGGGTTATATCATTATTAAGTTCTGTTCTCCCTATGGAAGAAATTAAATTTTTAGTTGTCCCTGGGAACTTTCTAAACCTAATGACCTGAAGTATTTAACTTTCTGGTGGCAGGACTTTCGGCTCTGGGGGGATAAAAACAGGGCAGAGAAAGAAGCTGTATATATACACTAGGTTAGCTCTAATTGTCCATGAGGACCAATGTCTTCTTTTGATTCCTGGACTCATTAGTCCTGGGGAGAGCCAGAGACCCACCAGCCCTCAACCTCCTCCTGATTCTTTGATTCCTGGAAAAAAGATGAATCAGCCCCCATGGTACTATTTTTAGTATGATGGCCCCATGCATAATAATACAAATTGCTAACCCTTCTTAAGGTTTATATGTGCCAGCCATTGTCCTAAGGATGTTGTGAGTTATCCTTGCTAATTCTCATAGACCTATGAATTCAACTTTATCATTATTCTCATGGAACAAATACCCAAGTGCCCCAAAGTTAAGGTTTTATGGATAATAAATGACAGAAATCTGAGGCAATCTGATTATAGAGCCTGCTTTCATATCTACCATGCTGGGCTGCCTCCCAAGACCTTGTTAACTATTGGTTTCATTCATATTTATATTCACCATGAAAATACTTGTCCCTGCTACACCATATTTTTGGGTGGAGGTGTCTTGTTGCTTAAGAGTGATTCTCATCATTTAGTGTATAACCCAAATGCTCCCAGCTTCAATGCGGCTAAAATAAGGCACATCAACATCAAGGACCCCCAAGTTCTTGTTCTTGCCCCCACCCATTAAAGCAGGACTTCTTGTCCTCCTGTCGAGGTCCCTGTGAGTAGCTCTAGGAGATCCCAAGGAGCCTCAGTTTTGTTCGCATGTCACACTGTCAGCTACACTCACCATTTGGTGCCACCAAAGTCATCTACCCACTTTTGCTAATTTGGGTGGCTAGACCTGCAGCCTTTCAAAGCCCTTGAAAGAGCCTTGCGCTATTGACATGGCTGAGTGACTGGGCCTCCTAGATGATGCTCATGTCCATGCTGAGGTGTTTTTACCCAATAATCCCCAATTCATTTATCCTTGAGGTGAGGAGAAGAGCCATGCTTCCCAAAACAGGGTGTCAACATCCGTGCGTTCCAAAGCTACAATGCTGGAATTCGGAATCCCACCAAGTCAACATGCTCTGCCTCACTCATCCTCAGGGAGAGCAAATCAAAACCACCATGAGATGCCACTTCACACCTGTTAGAAGGGCCATTAACAAAAAGACAACAAACAACAAGGGTTGGCAAGGATGTGGAGAAAAGGGAAGCTTCGTTCCCTTGAAAAGGGAATTCCTTGTTGGTGAGAATGTAAATCAGTGCAGCCACAATGGAAAACAGTATGGAGGTTCCTCAAAAAATCAAAAATAGAAATACCATATGATCCAGTAATTCCAAAGAAAGTGAGAACACTAACTAGAAAAGGTATCTGCACCCCCATGTTACCTGCAACATTATTCACAATAGCCAAGATATGGGAACAACCAAAGTGTCTATTAATGGATGAATGGATAAAGAAAGTGTGGTAGAAATATATAACAGACTACTATTTGGCCATAAAAAGGGAAGGGACTCCTGCTATTCGTAACATCATGAATGGACTTTGAGGGCATTAAGCTAAGTGAAATAAGTCATAGGGAGAAAGACAAGGCTGAATGATCTCACTTACATGTGCAGCCTAAAAATCCGAAAACCAAACAAATACCAAACTCATAGATACAGAGAACAGACTGGTGGTAGCCAAAGGCTGGTGGGTGGTGGGTGAAATGGGTGAAGGGGGGGGGTCACAAGGTAAAATTGCCAGTCATAAAATCAACAAGTCTGAGGGATGTAACATACAGCATGCTGACTATAATTAATAATAATTATGTATTCCATATTTGAAAGTTGCTAATAGGGTAGATCTTAAAAGTTCTTATCGCAAGAAAAAAAGGTTTTGTAACTACATATGATGAGAGATGTTAACTAGATTTATTGTGGTGATCATTTCAAAGTATATACAAATTTCAAATCATGTTTTACACCTGAAGCTAATGTAAGGTTATATGTCAATTATGATTTAAAAAATTGGAGAGAAAAATAAGACAGTCATACTAGTGTTCACAGTTTACTTAAAGATTAATTTGAAATCTAATGTCCTATTAAATGACCCTGTTAGAAAATAGATAAATAGGGGCGCCTGGGTGGCTCAGTGGGTTAAAGCCGCTGCTCAGGTCGTCGTGGGATCGAGCCCCACATCGGGCTCTCTGCTCTGTGACAGCCTGCTTTCTCCTCTGTCTCTCTCTGCTTACTTGTGATCTCTGTCTATCAAATGAATAAATAAAATCTTAAAAAAAAAAAAGAAAATAGATAAATAAACCTCTAAAAACAAAACTGAACATTATTCCGTTGGATACACATAAATATACATCATAAACCACCAAATCTGTAAGATAACAATTAACTTTTTAAAAAATAAAAAATGGCTATATACGTCATCTCAGAAAGCTCACGATTAAAGAGGCACTAATGAAAGAGGAAAGACACTGCATATTCATTACAACAAAAATAGTACTATGAGGGACGCCTGGGTGGCTCAGTTGGTTAAGCTGCTGCCTTCGGCTCAGGTCATGATCCCAGCGTCCTGGGATCGTGTCCCGCATCCGGCTCCTTGCTCGGCAGGGAGCCTGCTTCTCCGTCTGCCTCTGCCTGCCTCTCTGTCTGCCTGTGCTCTCTCTCTCTCTCTAACTAATAAATAAATAAAATCTTAAAAAAAAAAAAATAGTACTATGAGTATATGTAATCAGCCTAATGAACTGGTGAACATCTTCTCTAATTATTATAACATGGAAATTAAAACTTCTGTTCATTTTTGAGCCATTTCCAAATACTTATTTGGGCTCTTTTCTATAATATTTTTCTGAAAAGCACAGGTAAAAAAAAAAAATCACGAAATCTTTTGATACTTAATAATAGATTTAGGAGTGTGAAATTGGGAGTACTTAGCCAATTGGGCAAAAAATAAATTTTGGTCCTTTGCTACTTCCCTTTCAATTTTTGTCCATTGTCATTCCAGGGTTCACAGTCGTGCAGAGACCATAAAGTCATGTCCTGTTTCTTAGTCTTTGCAAAAAGTTTAAAAAAAAAAAGCTCCCCCAAGCCAAGCATGTGATTTATATAATGAAAACGAATAGTTGAATTACATATGGTATGCAAGATTAAAAAAAAATTCTCAGTCCTCGGGTGTGGACATCTCAGCACCCCAAAATCTCAGTGCTGAGATTCAGAGTTTTACTTAGTCTCTCATGAAATCTGTTTGTGCAGCACTGGCTCCTAACCTTTGTGGGCGCTCCAAACCATTCCAGGGGGGCAAGGAGTATGATTAACTCCCCATTCTTCTCATTTGCCTTATTTCTTCCCACCTCTTCTTTGCAAGACGGCTCCCTGCCCCCACCAAGTACTCTTTCCTCCTCCTACCTATGCATATCAATATACATATGTAAACAGGGAGGGAGTGAACAGCCTCCAAATGGCCCAACTTCAACTCCCAGTTTGCATTCAGTTAGAACACACTGCTACATATTTTAAAAAATATTTTTATTTTTTTGACAGACAGATCACAAGTAGGCAGAGACAGGCAGAGAGAGAGGAGGAAGCAGGCTCCCTTGCTGAGCAGAGACCCCCATGTGGGGCTAGATCCCAAGACCCTGAGATCATGACCTGAGCCGAAGGCAGAGGCTTTAACCCACTGAGCCACCCAGGCGCCCTCACACTGCTACATATTCCATAAAGCAAATTGGACGGGGAGGTTTGCCCCATAAGGAAGCCCAGGAGAGGCTGGAGGAAGGGGATGAATACATTCCCCATTGTCAGAACCTTAGAAAATCTTAGAGTCAATTTCTTCCTGAGGCTTTATAAGCAGAAAGCTCGATAAGCTTGCAACTGGATTGATATAATAGCTAGAAACAGAAAAGATGGAATTTCTCTTTTAATTTTTAAGTCTCTCATCCTTAAAACTTAGCTTCAGGCATCAAACTAAGAAGAACAAAAAAGATATAAGAAGATCATTAAGAAGGAAAAACCCAACCAAGAAAGAAAGAAGAGAAAAGGGGAAAAAGAAAAGAAAAGAGGTAAGAAAACGAAAGAGAAAAGAACCAAGAGAAAAAGAAACCCGGCGGGCTCTGGCTATAATGTAACTTCTCATTTTGCAGTGGGTGCGTCTAACCTTAAAGCAACGTCCCTGGGGAAGTCAAACTCCCCGGCCCTGGGGTTTACAGGAGTTTCACTTCACTGGTTGCTCCCCAAGGGCCCTTGCGGGTGTGGAAAGCAGAAGTTCACGACATTAAAATGGATCGCATTGTGCATGCAAGATTAATACTATCAGCAAAGCATCTCTGCCCCTTAGTTCACTCCAGCTCTCAGCTTGGCTCTTTGCACCCCACTTAGATGGGCTCTATCAGAAACCCGGCCGTGGCTTGAGCGGGATGCTTTACAGGGTTTGCGGAAGCATCTGACCACTTACTCTTTTGCAAATGCTGCAATAAATGCCTTAATGAGCCCCTGTGCCAGAGAAGGAAGTACAGCGAAAAACCAGTCTGACCTTCTCCAGAGCTCACCCTGACCCGGGGCACCTGTCCCATCAGTCATTCCTCAGAAGGCCGACCTGCAAGGGACTCAAGCCATTGTCATGTTGCCAAGAGAGCTGCCCTGATTTGTCTTTTGTTGTTTCTCACCTTTTTTTCTTTGTTTCTCATTTTTCTTTCTTTTTCCTCTTCACTACCTCGGGAAGGCACAGAAGGAAGCCGCTTTTCGGGTCGACTCAATTCTTATTCCTGTGCCAAATCAGAAACCACGGCAAGGAACAGTTGGAAACCAGGGAAAATCGCTTGAAAGCCAGAACCTTGCTGCGCGTGGGCTGCATCACACCTGAGAGCTTGTTAGCGGTCTCACCTGAAACTCGTTAGAAATGCGGTATTTCAGGATCCATCCCAGACCTACTGAATTAGAATCTGCATTTTAACAAGCGCCCCCGCTGATTCCTATACACAATAAGGTTTGAGAAACTTGGGAAAGGAAAACTTTACAAATGAACCCAAGTATTGCCCCCACTGAGGGGCGCGCCCTTGTGTGAAATGTTGGGGTCACAGCGACACCTGGTGGTTAGTCGGATAGTTGCAGACAAGCTGCGTCTAAGGCCGGTGGGTTCATTCATCACTGGAGCGACAGGTGACCCTTGTACCAGCGCCCAGAGGGCTCCGCCTTCCACCTCTCTCCAGTACACTGTCAATTAAAGGGATGGGGGCCCTCCCTTCAAAGGATGTCTTCTGCTGAAGCATAGCACGGCAGATAGGCTTAGCCCATTTCTGCGGTGGAAACAGCACGACAACAGGTCTCAAAGCATTTCTTCACCCTTCACAAGACTTTTCATAAAATTCACAACGCCATTAAAACTCAGAGGCACAAGGGACGCCTGGGTGGCTCAGTTGGTTGGGCGGCTGCCTTCGGCTCAGGTCATGATCCCAGCGTCCTGGGATCGAGTCCCACATCAGGCTCCTTGCTTGGCAGGGAGCCTGCTTCTCCCTCTGCCTCTGCCTGCCACTCTGTCTGCCTGTGCTCGCTCTCTCTCTAACAAAAAAATAAATAAAATATACAAAAAAAAACACACAAAACTCAGAGGCACAAGATGGCTTTAGAGATCATCCAAATGAGTGGCACTCACTTTCCAGGGATGACGATCACTTATAATATACTTGATATTACTGAACATTTACTTTGCATCAAGCACTGGTCTAAGCTCCTGCATGCGTTAAGTCGCTTAAACTCTACATGCCAGTGAGGCAGGTGACACATATTATCTCTATTTTGTAGCTCCTCATCTGGTAATTTTGTTAATAGTCGTTGGTTGAGAAAAATCTATACCAACAAGAAACGATTATGATGAATCTAGTAACTCTTGAAAAGGACCTTGCATTGACTGAAACCCAATGGCTTCTATATATGTTTCGGGAAGAGTAGTGCGGATGTATAGTATACTATTTGTTACCTACCCAGCCTCAGACTTGTGGCTTCTTGCAACAGCTCCAAAGCTCTCCAAAGGATTCATAGCCTGCAGGCTGGGAATTCCCAATGTAGAAGTACCCCCCCCCCCCACGTGCCTTATTGAAGCCATACCATACAATCCTGAATACATCTGCTTTCACCTGGTCTCTAAGCCCTTGGCCTTGGATGGCAGACTTTGGGGAGTAGCAGGCAAGGAAACTGACTTCAGAAAAGTTGCTAATGGCCACACTTCTAGCTTGAAAAGCTACACTATGGAGGCGGGGTCTATGGCCAATGTCTCTGTTCTGTTCTCCAGCCTATACACCCTGGCCAGAATAATTTTCCTAAAACACAGTTTTGTTTGGGTTATTCTCCAACTCAGAATTACCCCCAATTATGCCCATTTGGCTATGTGAGATAAAGCCCATTCTGATTACCTGGGTTTTCAAAGCAAAATCTCATACCAAACAACTTGCTTTGCTACTCCCTTCATGTCTCCTCTGCTGGCTAGACTATTCCTCTTGACCTCTGTGTTGTCAGGCCTCAGAGGAGACCTCTAGAAGGCCAGCTGGTGGCTAAGGTGACCATCCCCAGGAAGCACTGCCCCCTGGTTAAGTCACTTGGAATGCAGAGTTTGAGCCTCCATAGACACAGGAAGAGTCAGACGGTCAGACAGCCTTCTCTCAAGAGCAAAGACAAGTTTACTGTAAGAAATATAATTACTCATTTGACCATGAAAATGCACATGCTGCTGCGTATTCTGTTCTAATAGCCCTTATTGGAAGGAATAGCATAACCAGAAGGTAGATTGGTCAGCATGAGTCTCAGCCATTTCTTGTTTCTGGCTGCCCAGTATCTATTCCCTCTTCCTAAAAAATACATTATTTCCTTTCGAGGCATCCTTTCTTCCTACTGGTGGGTATAGTCTGGGAAACAGTGATGAAGATTCTGGCACTTTCTGGTTAGTGGGTAGAGAGGTGGCCCAGGATCTTAGAATAGTAGATAATTACACACTCTTTCTGGTATTTCAGTCTTGACCAGAGGATCAAGGAAAGAGAATAGAATTCTATTTCATCCTCACAATGGTGCCCTGGTCTTCCAGAGCCTTCTTTTAGACTTCCTGGTGGTCTTCAAATCCTATCCCCCAAGGGGCTGGGGGATGGGGTAACTGGGTGATGGACATGAAGGAGGGCATGTGATGTAATGAGCACTGGGTGTTCCATGAGACTGATGAATCACTGAACTCTGCCTCTGAAACTAATAATACACTCTATGTTAGTTAATTGAATTTCAATTAAAAAAATTTTAAAAATCCTATTCTCCTGAAATATCCTGGCTCCTGCCTGTTTCCAAGCTTCCACCTCATTGGTTCTGTAAGCCCTCACCATCCTTTGGGGGAAAAAAAATCTTTTGAATTAGTTAATATGCTAGTCAACTATTGCTGGAATATGTTGTATAAAAAACAACCCTCTGGGTTAAGCGGCTGCCTTCGGCTCAGGTCATGATCCCAGCGTCCTGGGATGAGGTCCCACATCCGGCTCCTTGCTCGGCAGGGAGCCTGCTTCTCCCTCTGCCCCTGCCTACCACTCTGTCTGCCTGTGCTCGCTCGCTCGCTCTCTCTAACGAATAAATAAATAAAATCTTAAAAAAAAAAACACCTCAAAATTTCAATTGTTTATACTGACAAGAATTTATTTTCCAAAGTCCCAGTTCTGTTGGTCAGAGCTGGGTCAGTGGTGTTTCCGACTTGAGGTCCGGGTAGGTCTGTTCCACCAACGTCTCAGTTGAAGACAAATGCAGCTCCTCGGGGCACGTTTTCTTAGGGTAGGTGGTAGAGGGCGAAGTAGCCCATGCACAACACTTAGAATCTCTGTGGAGCCGTGTCTACGCTAGCCTGCATCTCATTGGCCAAAGCAGGTCACATGGTCAAACTTAAACTTACCTGGGCAGAAATCTGTGTTCTCCTTCACTTCACAGGAGGGCACCCCAAAGTTCCCATTGAAAGAGCATCCATGTATTTGTATTCTGTTAGGAGGAGAGGGTGCAAAATTAGGACCATTACCCTACCTTGGTTAGCCAGAAAATAATAAAATGTTAACAATATGTTAAGTTGGTAACATAATGTTAAATTCATTTTAACACAATTTATTTTATCAATCTTTGACTTTGTGGTTTGTGCTAACTCCTGTTTAAGACTTTCCTGGTTCTTTGACCCAGGAATGTCATAAGGATAGTCCTCTTTATTTTGTTTTTCACATTTAAGTATTTAGTTCACAGTCTGACTGATGCAGGGACCCAATTTTGAATCTTTGCTAATGGATGACTAATTGGCCCAGCCTTATTTTTTTGTTTGTTTGTTCTTTGGTTTGGGTTTGGTTTTGTTTTTTAAAGATTTATTTTTTTTTTAAGATTTTATTTATTTATTTGACAGAGAGAGAAATCACAAGTAGGCAGAGAGAGAGGCAGAAGCAGGCTCCCTGCCGAGCAGAGAGCCTGTCGCAGGGCTCGATCCTAGGACCCTGGGATGATGACCCCAGCCGAAGGCAGAGGCTTAACCCACTGAGCCACCCAGGTGCCCCTGTTTTTTGAAGATTTATTGATTTATCTATTTGAGAGAGAGAGAGAGATCACGTGGAGTGGGGTGGGAGGGGTGGAGAGGGAGAGAGAATCTCCAGCAGATTTCCTGCTGAGTGTGGAGCCCATGGGGGATTGGATCCCAGGACCCTGAGATCATGACTTGAGCGGAAACCAAGAGTTGGCCGCTTAACCGACTGAGGCACCCAGCTGCCCTACAGCCTTTTTTTTTTTTTTTTTTTTTTTTTTGGACTACTTCATCTTCTTCCTAGAGATCCATAATGACCTCTGCCATGGACCAAGTTTCCATAAATGCATGCGCAAAGGTCTTGCTGGATTCTCTCTTCTTTTTTTTTTTTTTTTAAAGATTTTATTTATTTGATAGACAGAGATCACAAGTAGGCAGAGAGGCAGAGAGAGAGAGGAGGAAGCAGGCTGTCCGCAGAGCAGAGAGCCGGATGCGGGGCTTGATCCCAGGAACTTGGGATCATGACCCGAGCCGAAGGCAGCGGCTTTAACCCACTGAGCCACCCAGGCGCCCCTGGATTCTCTCTTCTGTTTCATTATTCTGTTCATCAACTTCTGTGCTGATACCAGCTTCCCAATTATCCCATTTAGAATCTGCTTGTCAAGTTTCACATACACACACTAAAAATATTGATCAATATTTTGTGTGGAGTTTCTTTGAATTAAAGATTAATATGGGGGAAAGAAGGTTTTCAAGATAATACATCTTCCTCCCCCTGGAGAGTCTCTAATTACGTTCGGCAAAATTTTATATTTTTCTTCTTGTAGCATGCACATCATTTCTTAGATTTATTCCTAGAGATTTTATTTTTGTGCTATGATTTCAATGTGATCTTTTAAGAGTTCCGTCTTTTAACTGTTTGCTGCACACACATGTATACAGAATATAATCAATTTTTGTAGTTTGCTGTCCAAGCCAGCAACCTTTATCATATAGCTAACATTTACACAATGCTTACCATGTGCCAGACGCTGTCCTAAGCATTTTATATGTATGGAATACATTCAAATCCACGATGACTCTCTGAAAGAGGTATTATTAACATAACTATCCATATACGAGAGAACTGATATCCAAAGAGCAGAGAGAGTAAATAAATAGCCCAAGATCACTGGTGAAGCCAGGATTCAAACTCATCTTCTACGACCCAGGTCGATAACCACAACACTATATTTGCCTCTTAATCTTGTGAAGCCCTTGCCTTAATTCAAGTGATTTGCTTGTCTATTCTCTTAGAAAAACCACAAAAGCAGTGAATACTTTAAAAAGCTACCAGCAAATACATGGTTAATAGCTTAGTGAAGCTAGGCTGGAGTGTGTGTGTGTGTGTGTGTGTGTGTGTGTGTATGTGTGTGTGTAGAAGGAGGAACTTTACAGAGCACAACACTCTCAGAACAAATGGAATTCCCCAGACCTTCGGGACTGCTGGTATACCTCCGGGAACAGCCAGGCATTTTGGGCAATGAGGGTGCTGGCCATGGACAGGCCATCCTTGGAGAGGCCAGTGGGCTCCAGAGAGGCCTGAATGGGGAAAGAGGCCCAGGGCTGAGTGCACCAGACAGTGTCAAATGACAGGCCCTCTCCTGCTCCCCTCCCCCACTTGTGGATTTGTGCTGAATCAAAGGGCCATTCAGGCCCTTCCCTTTCACAGAGTGAGGCCAAGGGGGCCATCCTTTGGAGGCTGAGATACAACAATCCCATGGGCTTCTGCTCCAAACAGGCTTGGGTTTGAAACCACAATGTACTTGGCACTGGTTTTACACACATTATTTTCCTGGTGCTGGAAAAAAAAAAAAAAAAAGGAATTAGTCAGATGAAAGGGGAGGTGTGGAAGGAGGGGGGATTCTTTCTCCAGTCTAGTGAATGAGGTTAATAAGTGGAAAAATAAAACTACTCTCCGTGAAGGGTCTTTGGAAGGGTTACTGGGCCACAATAATTAAAAGCAAATTAAAAGGGTATATCATTCATGCAGCCTCAATGGTCTGTCTCAGCCCCGAGGGAGCTGAGTCTACTTCAGGGCAGTGGAGAGAGCATGGGGAGGAGGGAGAGTGGGGAGGACTGCGGGTCCTCGCTTGTGCGGCAGTAACCAATGAGAAGTAGTGATTCCCCCCCCCCCCCCCAAACAATGCTCTCCTGAGTCTTCTCTGAAAATCTGGAACAGGTAGAAGGAAGGGAAATAGAAATAGTCATTAGGCAATTCAGCCCTTTCTGTTTCTGTCATTTGACCTCAGGCCATTTGCATCACCAGCTGGTTGAGTGGTTGATTCTAACCAGTCCCGTCTCCGTGATACGCTAATGCTGTCAACAATTCCCAGTGATCGCAGGGGTCAGAGGCACTGCTTCTGCCCTGGTTTGGCCTCTATTGTCACCTTGAGGGAGGCATGACAGGTATCTTTCTCAAAGAGACTGACTTGTGACAAGAGGGCTGGGCAGTAAGAACTTGCAGGTTCTGAGCTAGCAGATGGAACCCGGTGGCCTCCGTGGAAGTGAGATCTCAGAGATCTACAGCTGTATTTTTACAAAAGCAGAGGAGATATTGCATGAGATTCTGCAACAATTAACAACTTCCCGGTGACACCTTTCTTGAACTCCAAAGTCAGGTTATAATGTCCTTCCTATGTTTTCCAAGGCACCCCAGCTGTTCGCTACCTGAGAACCTAAAATTGTTAGTGGTAAGGCCAGTTTACCCACTCTTTATGTACCCTTTCTTTAAAGTCTTAAGATCAGAACCCATGGCTTTTCACTAGGAATCCCCAAGACCTCGCAAAGCTCTTGCCCTACAAAGGTGATGGTGTTTTCCAAAAACAGCAACAGCGATATTTCCAGCGTCACATGTTCTTCCAAAAAACTTTCCACTCCCTGTTGCAAGGCAGAATCTATTTCTCCTCCCCTGACACCTGGGGGCAGGGGGACTCCTTGACTGCCTCAACAAATAGAATCCTGCAGAATGCTTGATTTCTGAGCCTAGATTATAAAAAGAAACAAGGCTTCTGCCTGATGCCCCTCCCTTGGGGACGTTCACCCTTGAAACAAGCCACTGGGTTGTGGGGAGCACACAATGCCCCCAGCGGAGAGCCGGCTGCCACTGCCAGACAGATGAATGAAGGCACCTTCAGATGATTCTATCAAATCTTCCCCGGGGAGGCATCACTCATTATAGGGCAAGACTGGGTGTCCCTGGTTTGTTAGGTCCAAATTCTGGACCACACAAACAGGGAACATAATAAGTGTTTGCCCCACACCTCTAAGTGTTGGGGTTGTTACTCAGCCCTAGGATTTGGAACTGTGGTCAATGATGGACACTTAATATGTCCATCATTGAACGGCCAGCCATGGGCTCTGAGAGATCCCCGCCCCCTCCTAGGAGGTAAAAAAGAGACAGAACCATCCCAGGAAACAAGTGGTAATGTACTGTGTTTCTCTAAAGTTCTAAGGCATAAATATCTATAAATACCTACTATACTGTAATAGAAAAGATCCTTTCAAAAATCATGATCCTGGGTGCCTGGGTGGCTCAGTCAGTTAAGTGACTGCCTATGGCTCAGGTCATGATCGTAAAGTCCCAGGATTGAGTCCCACATTGGGCTGCCTGCTCAGTAGGGAGTCTGCTTCTTCCTCCAACCTCTCCCCTCTCCCGCTCTCTCTCTCAAATAAATAAAATCTTTTAAAAAAAAAATCATAGAGAAAAAAAATCAGGATCCTATCAAGCCATGGAAAGACCTGGAAGAAACTTCAATGCATATTACTAAGTGAAAGAAGCCAATCTGAAAAGAATCAATTGTATGATTCCAGTTAATATGACCTCTGAAAAGGCCTAACTACAGAAGCAGTAATAAATAAACAAACAAACAAATAAATAAATAAATAATCAGTGGTTGCCAAAGACTGGGGGGAGAGGACGAATAGGTACTATTTCCTATCAAAATAGGCAATATTTAGGGCACTATGACTATTCTATTTACTATAATAGTGGACACGTGTTATCATATATCCAGACCTACAGAATGTACAACACTGAGCGGGAACACTAAGGTAAACTACAGGCTTTGCTGGTTGTCAGTGTTGGTTTCTAGATTCAGTATCAGTTTCTAGATTGTAACAATATCGGTGTTGGTTTTAAGATCGTAACAAATGTAGCACTCTGTGCTGATGCTGGGGTCTCCTGGGCTTGGGTGCGGACAGGAAGTATATGGGAAATATCTGTACTTTCTATTTAGTTACGTTTTCTTTCCATTCAACTTTGCTGTAAACCTAAAGTGCTCTAAAAAATAAAGGTTCAGGATAGCCAGCGGGCTCAGTAGGTAGAGCACTCGACTCTTGATCTCAGGGTGGGAAGTCTGATCTGCATGTTGGGTGTAGAGATTACTTTAAAAATAAATTAAGATAAATTAAAAATAAAGGCTCTTTTTAAAAAAGGTCATTTAAATATGGTCTTATTTGTTTCAGAGCCTGGGGATTCCTTCTTCCCTCTCCCCAACCTCCTCGCAGATAAACGAGTCATGGATGTTTGCATCACTGCATTGGAGCTTGAAGGTAAAGTCCAACCACGTACATCACGGGTTAATTTACCCCGGGACTTAGTCTTTCCTTCCTTCCTTTCTTTGGTGGGCTGCATGTTATCCGGGAGCTGATCTGTTTCTAACATCATTTAAGGAGTGCTCTGCTTTTGATCGAGTGACAGGGAAAAAACTTGAGCCTTACAAGGCACAGAAGTAAATGAATGGCTTAGGGGGAGATGAAAACAAGGACTCCAGGGCAGTTTGAATAATGAATTAAGCCTTCCTTATTCTTGTTTCTCTAACAGTTATTAATTAGTAACTGTTTTCCATAAAAATATCAGTGGGATTGTCACTCTTAAAACTGGCCAACATAAATGTGATGTTTAATTTTGTGTTGTAATTAAAACTAGATGATATAATTGGCTTTTATTGTTATGTCTGTTTATTTAATAGTTATCTCTTCAGAAGGTACAGCAGCTGGCCATGTAGTTTCCAGATTATCTGGATGGCAGGCTAATTTATATGCACGTGTGAATGTATACACACTTGCTAAACATCTTGGAAGGAGAGTGGGTGTCTCTCTGCACTCCAGAAACTTCCAGCCTCCGTGGAGCGGAGATACGATGGCAATTTCAGCGGGCTGGGGCACTGCAGGACGGGGAAATGCGTGGTCAGAAGCCTAGGCTGACAAGAGGGATATCTGAGAGCTGCTTTCTCTAAGTTTTTCACATAGAAATGATTACAACAGGTAGCTTCCTTTTTTAAAAAATATTTTAAGGATGTGCATTTAATTGGTTTTTTAGTTTTATCAATGTTCCACATGTACAAAGGTTAGCATGTCACATGGTTTTATTTATTTTTAATCTTTAAAGACTTTATTTAATGATTTGAGAGAGAGAGCCCATGTGGGAGGGGGTGGGGGACAGGCAGAGGGAGATGCAGATTTCCTGCTGAGTGCAGAGCTGGACTCAGGACTGGATCCCTGGACCCTGAGATCACAACCTAAGCCAGAGTCAGACGCATAACCAACTGAGCCAGCCAGATGCCCCTCAAATGGTTTTATAAGGCTTTAATTGAAAACCAGCCGTTCCCCGCTATCCCTTTCCATTCCTGCTTTCCTCTCCACACAGGTGATCACTTCTGTTTCTTAAAGATGTTTCTTCTGGAGTTTGTCTTATTATTTGTAAAACATACGCTTGTACTACGATTTTTCATACCCTCATCTGTAAAATGGGTTTCACAACCTCCTATGTTTGGTGTGAGCATTTAAAGGAATCAGTTCAGGATGCCTAGCTGGCTCAGTCAGTAGAGCATGTGACTCTTTTTTTTTTTTTTTAAACTAGTATCTTTTTTTTTTTTTAAGATTTTATTTATTTATTTGACAGAGAGAGAGAGATCACAAGTAGGCAGAGAGGCAGGCAGAGAGAGAGAGAGAGAGAGAGAGAGGAGGAAGCAGGCTCCCTGCTGAGCAGAGAGCCCGATATGGGGCTCAATCCCAGGACCCTGAGATCATGACCCGAGCCGAAGGCAGAGGCTTTAACCCACTGAGCCACCCAGGCGCCCCGAGCATGTGACTCTTGATCTTGAAGTCATGAGTTCAAGCCCCACACTGGATATAGGGCCTACTTTTAAAAAAATGAAAAAATTTAAAAAATGGATAAATTCAGAAAAAACACCTTTAACAGTGCCTGGCACTATTGTTACATTAACTTTTTGCTTTTAGTTATTATCTATTGTCTTCCTACCATACAAACATTATATTTAGCTGTGTTATAATACCCTATCCCCCATTTATACAAACACACATACAGTTTCCCCCTCCTGGCAGAGAGGGAGGGGAGACAGGCTCCCTGCTGAGCAGAGAGCCCGATGTGGGGCTTGATCCCAGGACCCTGGGATCATGACCTGAGCTGAAGGCAGAGGCTTTAACCCACTGAGCCACCCAGGCGCCCCAGTATGTTTTTTATTATAAGTTTTTAAGACCTATATTTAGTGTTTACATTATTATAAACTTGAGTATCTATGGTTGAGCCACATAGAATATTATGATCACATTTTCTTCCTTACTGGAGTTAATCATTATATTTTTTTTACTTGTTTATTTGCTTAATACAATTCTGACACCAATTCCAATGTGCATGTTTTTCCCACACCAGCAAAAAAAATATTATTGGACACTAGCTAAGTGTTCTACAATTTGATTCAATCCTGACACTATGTACCTGGAGACAGTGTCAGATTCCACAGGTGAAGAGCTCTGTCCCACAAAACTGTGATCCCCATTAGTTCGACACTAATCACAAGTCCAGATTGTCCCCTGTGCGTCTGAACCATGGGTTATAAATCAGAGGTTCCCAGAGCCCTCTCCTTGAATTCAGTCAATTTGTTAAAGCGGCTCACAGGGCTCAGAGAAACATTTTACTTACTAGATTACCAGTTCTTCATAAAAGGATATAACTCAGGAACAGCCAGACGGGACAGCTGCATAGGTGTGTGGGGAAAGGCTGAGGAACTGCTGTGTCCTGCCCAAGCATGCCACCCTTCATGACCCTCTATGTGTTCATCAACCGGGAAGCTTTCCAAGCTCCGTCATTTTGGGGAATGGTAGAGGCTCTATGATGTGGGCATGACTGATTCAATCACTGGCCTTTGGTGGCTGATTCAATCTCCAGCCCCTTTCCCCTCCCTGTTGGTCAGGGGAGTGGGACTGAAAGTTCTAGCCCTGCAAGCATGTGGGTAGTTCCCTAGCAACCAGCCCTCATCCACAGGGGCTTTCCAAGAGTTGCCTTGTCAATATCACAAAAGACCCCTGTATCGCTCTAACCACGTAGGAACTTCCAAGGGTTTTAGGAGCTCTGTGCCAGGAATAGGGACAAAGACCAAATGTATATTTATTATAAATCATAACATCACACTTCACTTTCTGTGGACCATGACTTCAATCGTTTCCAATCCTTCCACCAGAAATCTCTTCTCCATATGTTCTACAAGTGTAAATGTTTGAGGGGAAGCTATCCTTCCCAGGACTCTCTCTCCTCCCACTGTACTATGACTGGCAGTTCTCTAAGTCAACAGCACAGCTGTCTCCCTCGGATTGCCTTTTACTATCAACCTCAAAATTCCTTTCTGTTTTCCTCTACAATAGGTCCTCTTTCTTCTCCCCTCCCATGAAATCTTTTTTCTTGCTTTCCATTTTCCTTTTGAGTGAACACACCTTTGGTAGGTTCTAGGTTATGAGTATCTAAAAAATTATCTCACCTTCATACCCGATTGATAGCTGGACAGGGTATAGAATTCTAAGTTGAAGATATTTTTCCCTTAGAGGCGTGAGGATGTTGTTTTTTCCCTAGCTTCCGGGGCAGCTCTCAAGAAGCTCTTAAAAACTCTCTTATATCTCTTTGAATGAGGCTTGTTACTTCATCCCTGGATATGTTTACAATCTTCTCTTCATCCTTGGAATTCCAAAATCTTATAATTATGTGTCTTGGTGTAGGACTTTTAAAATCTATTATGCAGGTGGGGTCCCTGGGTGGCTCAGTCATTTAAGCATCTGACTCTTGATTTCAGCTCAGGTCATGATTTCAGGGTTGTGAGATGGAGCCCTGCATCAGGCTCTGTGTTCAGTGGGGAGTCTGCTTGAGATTCTCTCTCTCTCCCATTCCTTCTACCCCCTCCCCCCATGCTCTCTCTTTCTAAAATAAAATAAATAAATATTTTAAAAAACAAAATTTATTATGCAGGGAACTCAGTGAGTGGTCAATATGGAAACTCATGTACTTCCGTTCTGAGGATTTGTTTAAAATTATCTTTAAATATTTCAATCCCTCTATTTCTTCTGTTTTCTCTTTCTAGAACTTTTACTTTATTCAAACATTGTAAATTTTGGTCTGGTCTCCAAATTTTCTTTTTTTTTTCTCTCTCTTCTATTTCCATCTCTGATATTTTTCTGCTTTCTGTTATATTTCTCAAAATTTATCTTCCAACCTTTCTATTGTATTTTGCATGCCTGCTGTCATAGTTAATTTCCAAGGGCTTTCATAGAACTCCTAATTTCCTTCTCTTTTTTTCCTCTGAGCATATTAATGACAGTATCCTGAGGTTTTCTTCTGCTCCTTGCATTATTTCTATTTCTACTGAGCTCTTCAAAAAATATTATTTGTTTTGATCTCAGTTATCCTATTAGAAAGTTTTCCCAGATGTTTGGTCATCCTTAGCTCCCATCTCACATAAGAGTGAGGCACTAAAAAATGGATGGGAAGCTATGTGGGGTGTGTGTGTGTATGTGTGAGTGCGTATGTCCATGTACATACATGTTGTACTGAGGGCTATAGAGAGCTTGCCAATAGGCAGAATCTTCTGCAAGGTGATCTTGCTGGGCTGTCAGCATTCCCAGACCAGAGAGGAGGAAAGGGGTAAGGGCACACAGTTAGGAAGTAAAATTCTACTTCATCTTCAATTTCTGTTGGGTGCCCTTCCCTGATGTCACTGAATCTGAGTCTCTCTAGCCTCCTTCTTTAGAGAGTCAGCCTCTGGATTTCTGAGAGGGAGGGTAAAGATTGACAGGTCTCAATGGGTATGTCTGTGTACTTGTACAAACTTGTACCTTCTGTTCTCAGCCTCACTTTCACTCCAGAGCCACTGACTCCAAAGTCCTTTGGTTGGCTAAGTTAAGAAGCCCTATTTCATAAGCTTTCTAGCTCCCCAAATATTTATTTCCTTTTCTACTTTATTTCTGTTTGTCCTTGCGCATGCATGCATATATATATATATATATATATATATATTTTAACCATTCACTGTCATTTTGGTGGAACTGGTGGCAGAAGGCATGGGTTATGGGGAGACACAAAACAGTAAACGATATTTTCAGTTTGCCATAATTAGCAGGATTTTTGAGTGATAGAATTCAAGCAATGTAATGGTAAAATATACACCAAGGTGCATTAATTTAATTCCTATCAGATGTGTTGACTTTTAAAATTTCCTGAGGGTGGTAGAGCTGGTTGTTTTTATAGAGTTTTAATTTCCATAGGACAGTGTCCTATTTGTGTTGCATGTTTAGATCAGGGGGAAAAAAAGCACTGTAAATCAATAAATCACTTCGAGCATTAGAAAAAGAATAGCAAATTATACTCAAAGAAGCAGATGGAAGGAAATCGCAAAGATAAAATAAAAATGGGGACACCTAGGTGGCTCAGTCGGTTATGTATCTGACTTTTAGTTTCAGCTCAAGTCTTGACCTCAGGGTCATGAATTCAAGCCCTGTGTTGGGCTCTAAAAAAGAAGAAATCAAAATGAACCGGGAAACAATGTGCAATAGAGAAATTCAGCAAAGTCAAAAGTAAACCCTGGGGAGACTGATCATGAACAAGAAAGAAAGACCTAAATTACCAATATCGGGAATGAAAAACAAACTTCACCTTAGAGACTAAATACATCATATTATGAACCATTACATATTCGACAGTTTTATATAAGTTGAAAAAATTCTTAGAAAAAATAACTGGCAAAATAGACATTAGGCATCTGAATAGTTCTTTAAATTTTTTAAAAATTGCATCTGTAAAAAAAAAAAATTGCATGGGTAATTTAATCTTTCCCATAAAAAACCAAACCAAAAGAAGACAAACAAAACACCAGGCTAAAATGGCTTCAGGGACACCTGGGTGGCTGAATCGTTAGGCGTCTGCCTTCAGCTCAGGTCATGATCCCTGGGTCCTGGGATCTAGCCTGGCATCCAGCTCCCTGCTTAGCAGGAAGCCTGCTTCTCCCTCTCCCACTCCCCCCTGCTTGTGTTCCCTCTCTCGCTGTGTGTCTCTCTGTCAAATAAATAAATAAAATCTTAAAAAATTTTAAAAGAGTAGCTTCACTGGAGAATTTGACCAGAGCTTTAAGAAATAAGATTTTGTACAAACTGCCAGATGACAGTAAAAGTAGAATGATCTGCAAGCTGTTTTAGGAGGGCAGCACAACCTTGGCATCAAAATCTGTGAAAGACATTAATAAGAAAATAAAACTGGAGGTCAATTCTACACATACATGAAAAAAACGCAGAATAGAATATTAGTAAACTGTACCCAGTCCAACTTCCTTCTGATAATATCTCGGCTGGGTTAGCCAGGTTCCATTTGTTCCAGAGTTGCAGGGGGTGGCCATGTCTGACACACTGACCCAAAGAGGGGAGTGTGGCAGGGGCTTGCAGGAAAGAAAGCATGGAGAACTGACCAGTCTTTCCTCCCTTCCGTCACACCCGTCATTTCAGAGAGATCAACCTCTTGTGATATGACCAGCCATCCACGACTATTGCTGAGAATCTTGGGTTATCCTTTTATTGTTTTACCTACTCATTGCTTCTCTTTTTCCTCTTTTTTTAACCATCAGAGGTCTTACTCTCACCTAGTGGTTCAGAGCACTGCTTCTGACTCACCAGATTTGATGAAACAAATCTGAGTCCGATTAATCAGACATAACCCTTGGTTCCTTCTATTGTCGCAGCAGGTTTGAAGGAAGCGAGCATGAGTGACTCCCTACCTCACTACCTCGCTAGCAGGGTATCATTCTGCCACATAGATATTTATTAAGCAAATGTTTATTAACAAGCAAATGCTGAGCCATGTCTATAAACTGTTAGGCTGAATGAAGGAAGGCCTAGCTTCCTGTCCTTTCAGATGCTCAGTCAGCTGCCTGGCGCGATAAGGTCTTTCATAACAGGCTTTAGAGCTGGCGTTGGCTGGAGAGTGAGCCAGTCCCTTCGGAATTCACGGCTGTACACAGAATCCGCTGGGGGCTTAGCCTTGAGCTTTACCCTCGAGGGTGAAAGCCGAACGAGTCCTGGGTCTGTGCATTTCATCTGTGCCATTGTGGGGAGTGTCTCTAAAATACTTTGGCCAAGCCACATATGTTCAATACCTTTCATTGCACCACACAAACCCATTTCTGAAA
Source organism: Taxidea taxus jeffersonii (assembly GCA_003697995.1). Taxonomy (NCBI): domain Eukaryota; kingdom Metazoa; phylum Chordata; class Mammalia; order Carnivora; family Mustelidae; genus Taxidea; species Taxidea taxus. The sequence goes on from ML104819.1 coordinate 423,394, forward strand.
TCTGTCATGCTCTTTAACCAGCCACGATGATCACAAATGAAAACCCGTTTTTGACATTCGCCATGCTAATCGGCAACGCATTAGATGGGGATCGAAACACATAGAAACCGAAGCATGCGTGGTAGCTGTCTCTGGAGCCCAGGTCCCGATTCGAATGTTCACCAACTACTGTTCCTTAGAATAGACCACCTGAGCTGTTGTCAACCAAAGGAATACATGCATCACACCGCAGACATACACATATTTACAAGTAAGCTATAGACATCAAAACAACTGTCCCTGCCACATCCTAATTAATGACCTGGACAAAGCATTCAACGTTTCCACGACTCAGTTTCCTCATTTGTCTGCACACATGGAGAATGAAATAATGTTTGCAAAGGACTTAATATTGTGCCTGGCATACAAAAAGCAACTAGTAAATGTAAGCTACTATTATGAGTTCTATACTGTATATCTTCCATTTGCTTCTCTGGAAGCCCTGCTTGTCAGTCCACTCTGTAGTACAAATGGGGAAAATGAAGCTGGAGTTCCCTTAGGTATGCTGGATGAACTGCATCCCAGGGACTGGACTGCCCTGGCCTTGTACAAACCAGGAAAAGATTTTTCCTCGGTATTTCCAGAGGTGACTCATGATAATCCAAGTCATTAGAGACTGATGTATACACCAAAGTTTCAATTTATAAATCACAGTGAGAAATACAGAGACCGAATGCATTGGTTCTTTGAGTTCCTGGGAGTATCTGGATGATATCTTTAGTGTGGGTTCATTTTATGCCATCGATGAATTCCTGAAGACTTTGCATTATTCAAAACTCATGTAATTCAAAGCAAATGTTCCCATATTAATAAATTTAAAGTATATGGAGGACTGTGTTCATAGAGCACATAAATCTACACCCATTGGCGTGTAACTTGCTTTTAATGGGGCCTTTCATTTCTTCAGCGTGATCTCTGGTATTTTGTAGTAATTAATCTGCTAAATTGTAAGCACATCACATCATAATGGCTGCTAGGTCTTCTTCAGAGGCTTTTTATGATATTGAAAGTCTGTGATAAATGCATCGTTTTTGTTTTTTTTTTGTACCACCACATTATAAATGCTCTGATGACATGGTCATAGGATATAAAAAAATTTTTTTTAATTATAATAACCTCACAATTGTCACCAAAATTGGTGACTTGAAAATTGGAACTTGAAGTTCCAAGCCATGTGAATAGTAGCATTGTTTAAAAGCTACTAACAAAAGGAAGAGAGGATTGCTGTTTTAAAACCGAAGTGTTACCGTTGATAACTCACTTGTCCCAGCAGGATTGAAATCGAGCAATTCTTTGTTTCTTTTTTAATTTGGGGGATTGGCATGATTTCTCATTTTGAGCACAAAATGAAACCTTGTGAATGCTTTGTATCACACAGTTACATGTAACTAAAATTCACTTAAAATGTAACTGTAGTACTGACAAATTCTTGCTTTGGGGGGCTTTTTCCTTTCGGGGCGGGTATAGCAGAAAGACCTTGGCTTTGAGGCCACCAGACTGATCCAGGTCTAATTTAGTTTTCTTTGACTTATGAGCTGTGTGGGACTCAGTTTCCTTATGCATAACATGGGAATTACAAATGCCTGTCATATAGAGTGATTCCCGATGAATATTAATATTTACCACTTATTAGAGGATGTACTATAGACCAGTCAATTTATATATGTTATTGGATCAATCTTACAGATAGTCCATGATGTAGAAATTACTGCTCCATTGAGAAAAAAACCTCTTGGAAGTTAAGCAACATGACCAGGCCCAAATAACCAATAAACAGCAGAACTGGGATTCAGACTCAGGTTTGAACTGACTTCACTCTTCCTTCCTAGAACTAAATGAGATAATGCCTTTTTTTTTTTTTTTTTACCAAGAACAGTGTGTGACACAATTACAAAGAATCTGTATGCCACATTGCCTTAACCTTCTTCCTTATTCATGTTGTCACTTGTGGTATATAGATAAATAACATGAAAGGAGAAATGGAACTCCTTAAGGCCTTTTCAGAGAGCCTACAGTAACACAGAGAAATACCCATTGCTTTTCTTCTCAGGAATAGATAACTCCAGGGGCGCCTGGGTAGCTCAGTCGGTTAAGCGTCTGCCTTTAGCTCAGGTCACGATCCCAGGTCCTGGGATCGAGCACTGCATTGGGATTCTTGCTCTGTGGGAAGCCTGCTTCTCTCCCTCCCTCTGCCTGTTGCTCTCCCTGCTTGTGCTCTCTCTCTCTCTCTGTTAAATAAATCAATAAATAAAATCTTAAAAAAAAAAAAAGATAACTCTGGCAAAGTCACCAAGTTATCTGCCAATAAACTGTGTGTATTTGTTTCCTGGGGCTGCGGGAACAAAGAGACACAGTATGGGTGACTCAAACAACAGACATTTCTTGCTTTTGCAGTCTGCGGGTTTCCTTCTGTTGGCTGTGAGGGACAACCTGTTCCCTGCCTCTCTCCTCACTTCTGGTAGTTTGCTGCCATCTTCGGTATTCTTTGGCCTCACGTGTATCACCCCGATCCCTGCCTTCTCCTTCACATGGTGTCTCCCCTGTGTCTCTGCCTCGTCACACAGTCTTCCCTCTGTGCCTGTACATCTTAGTGTCCAAACTTCCCCCTTTTATGAGGAGACCAGTCATCATGGATGAGGGCCCGCCCTCATGACTTCATTTTCACTGGATTACCTCTGTTGAAGACTCTCCCACCAGGTGAGGTCACATTCTGAGGTACGGTGGGGTTAGGACTTCAATCTATCTTTTGGGCAAGGGTCACAGTTCAACCAATAACAGTGTGTAGAAGTGTGCGTGCCTGTACGAGAATACGGGTGAGCAGGGCTAGCACTGGACAAGAACAAAACAAACTTGGGGAGAGGTAAGAATTGTTGAAGACCATCTACTGGCACATTGGGTGTGTTACAAGTGGGTTGCGTGTGACAGAGACTCAGTTTGAAGGAGAGAAACAAAAAGAGAATGTATTGGTTTATACAATCAAACTACAGGAAAATGGTAGGAAGGGAAGAGCCTTAAGGATCCAGGGACTTGAAAGTTGGCAAATCTCTTTCCCACCCTCTGCTCTTTGCCTGCATGCCGACTTCGCTCTTCCGGCTGTCTCCATGAGGCCGCAGACGTGGTGCTCGGCCACGCCACACTCCAGCCATCCTGCCTCATAACCAGAGAATTAAGAACTTTCTTCATCAGTGAGGGAAGGATCACATGACCTTCCTGAAACCAACCCCTGATCCTGAGGGGACCAGGAAATAGGACTGGGACTACCTGGAGCACGTGGCCATCTCCAGTCATGGGTCTGGGGCGACTAGGACTGGCAAGGTTGAAACTGAGGAGGAGGAGTTGCCCAAAGAGGAGAACCAAACCATCAAGGCTCATCCCAGAAGGGCTACGGGCACATTTGTGACTTGAGGTGCAAGCTAGAAGTTTGGCTCCCTGCAAGCTTGCCTGGGGGCTACTGTCCCCAGTGAAGATCTGATCTGTGCTCTGTCATGGGAGCTCACATTCCTGGTTGTTGGATGAGGCTGTGGCAGGGGGACCGCCCAGCTCCACAAAGATCATTTCCTTCTTTTCCTGGACACAGAGCTGCCCTCCCTTTCCCAGCCGGCCTTGCAGTTTCACTGTTGCGAAGCACTGGCCAAGTCACTGAGTTCTAGCCAAAGGAATGAGGCTGGAAGTGTGTGTAGTTCTCCCAAGTCTGACCCATAAAGCCTCCCCTTCTCCACACTCCTTCCCATGCTGCCAGTATGAGGCAGATGGGTAGGGCAGGCTGAAGTCCCATATTGAAGTCAGTGGAACGAACAGCACCCGAAAGGAAGGAAGCCACCTTGGAAGGCTCCAACTGAAGAGGAGCCCCATCTGAGACTTCTTTGAGCGAGAAGCAAACTTCCATTGTTGGAGCAATTACAAATTTCAGAGCTTTTGACAGCCGCGGGGTCTGCTGTGCCAACAGACAGAATTTCTTCCTTCTCTTCACCATTGGCTTCATCACCCCTGGATTCCTCAACAGCTGGAGGGGAATCGTGGACCCACAGAGCTACGATGTGACTTCAGGCAGGTCCCCCAGCCTCTGTGACGTGTGGTTTTCTAACCTATAGAATAATCATGCCTCCTTCACAGGACGGGCGTGAAACTTGAACTAGAGAGAGTATATGAAAATAGTCTAGCTGTGGACTCTAGGTGTTGACAGTGTGTGTATATATATATATATATATATATATATATATATGTATATATTTAACAATTTAATTTTTTTAAGATTTTATTTATTTATTTGACAGACGGAGATCACAAGTAGGCAGAGAAGCAGGCAGAGAGAGAGGAGAAAGCAGGCTCTCCGCCCAGCAGAGAACCCGATGCGGGGCTCCATCCCAGGACCCTGGGATCATGACCTGAGCCGAAGGCAGAGGCTTTAACCCACTGAGCCACCCAGGTGCCCCAACAATTTATTTTATTTATTTGTGTGAAAGAGAGAGGGGAGGAGGGGCAGAGGGAGAGAATCTTCAAGCAGACGCCCCATAGAGTTTGGAGCTGATGTGGGACTCGATCTCATGACCCTGAGATCATGACCTGAACCGGAATCAAGAGTCAGATGCTCAATCAACTGAGCCACCCAGGCACCCCTAGTATATATATTTGTAACTGCCACAGGGTGACTTTCTCCCAAATGACTTCCCACCTGGTTCTGGCTGCATTGGATACTATATTCTCTGTAAGGACATTCCTCAGTCTCAGAAAAAAGCCTTCTGACTTTAGAACACTAAATTATGTCCTTGGGCTATGGCAAACTGCTGTTGCCATGAATCCTCTTTCTACCAGGAGGCAGACTCCAGCCGGCATTAAATCCCAGACTCTCGTCCTACATCTCTGGAATGCGTCCCATAGGAATACCTCTCCCGTTCCAGGCTCACAGCCCACTGCTTCTCTTGTCCATGTCTTCATTCATTCATTTGTCCATTCACACATGTGTCCATCTGTCTGCTTATCCACTCAAACCCGGAACAAATATTTATCGTGTGCCAACTCTGTGCTGCAGATCCAAGGGAAAAGGAAAGGCACAGCCTCACCCCCACGGTGCTCCCCTTCGAACAAGAAGTCAGAGAAGAGAGTGGTAAGTGCCTTGGCTGGTGCAGGGGGCCATGGAGACCCAGAGGAAGCACACAGTCCAGGCACTGGGGGCGGGAAAGTCAGGAGAATCCACAAGGAGTGATGCATAGCACAAACTTTTCCAAGCAAAAGGATGGCAGAGCTCTTTCTACCACAATTACTAGCTACCCGTGAGATCAAGCAACTGGGGCAACTTGGGCTTGCCAGCTGCATCATTTACAGACACCATCCCCATCAATCACCATCACGTCTCCTTCCAAACCCTGCCCAACTTCCAAGCTTTTTAAGAATACAGCGCCCTGGGGGCGCACCTGCCCGGCTCAGTCAGTTGAACAGCCGACTCTTGGTTTTGGCTCAGGTGGTTATCTCAGGGTTGTGAGACCGAGCCCCGCAGTGGCTTGCTCTCAGCACGGAGTCTGCGTGGGGTTCTCTCTCCCTCACCGCCCCCACCTCCTGCTCATGCTCTCTCTCTAAAATAAATAAAGAAATCTTAAAAAAAAAGAAAAGAAAGAATACAGTGCCCTGTATAGTCCCATAGCTATCAAAAATGCTTTTGTGCCTCATTCCCTCCCTACAACCATGCACATTCCACTCAAAGGGGCATAAATATCTTTAAGGCATTCTGTAGGTATTGTATGTATGTATATGCACATATGAACAGTCTTCAAGGTGTTGGTTACATATGCAAATACAAAAATGCTTTAAAATGTGAAATATAGGGGCACCTGGGTCGCTCAGTGGGTTAAGCCTCTGCCCTCAGCTCAGATCATGATCTCAGGATCCTGGGATCGAGCCCCACATTGGGCTCTCTGCTCAGCAGGGAGCCTGCTTCCCCCTTTCTCTCTGCCTGCCTCTCCGCCTACTTGTGATCTCTGTCAGATAAATAAAATCTTAGGGAAAAAAATGTAAAATATAAGTATACACATTTACATACATTTACATACACACAATGCATATATACATGTACACATATATATGTATTTTTACACATATACATATATATGTGCCCCAACATACATATGTATATTCTCCAAATTTCCAAGAACACTAATTGTTCAGTCAGGGTTACTGTTGCAACCTCAAATACCAAACTCTATTAAATTTCTCCAAAAGCAATCATCAAAGGTAGTCTACACCTTATTTTTCTATTGAAGAAAAAAGAAAGCCCACAAATCCAACAAATGCGGCTGGCTGGAAGTGCTTGTCTGATGCAAATGATTTTACCTTTTTCCTTTGAGAAAGATTTATTGTTGGAGCAGTGTTAATGATTTCTTCCCTTCCTTTGGTGTCTAGAATAATGTGTGCTATGATGCATGCCAATGTTTGGATGACTAGCAGCTGCCGGGAATTGCATATTTACTGAGGGGTGGGACCGGAGATGTATTTTTTTTATATACATCATTATCTCTGCCATATTCCTTCTTTGAGCTGTCTCCCTGTTAGGGGACTCCCAGATTGTTGGGATATTTAATGGCCGTGACAGTGACCCTTAGGGTGCAGAGAGAGGAAAGAAGCTTTCTCTTAGGTTTTATTAATAATACTCATGAGAGGGACGCCTGGGTGGCTCAGTTGGTTAAGCGGCTGCCTTCGGCTCAGGTCATGATCCCAGAGTCCTGGGATCGAGTCCCACATCGGGCTCCTTTCTCGGCAGGGAGCCTGCTTCTCCCTCTGCCTCTGCCTGACTCTCTGTCTGCCTGTGCTCGCTCCCGCTCTCTCTCTCTGACAAATAAATAAATAAAATCTTTAAAAAAAATAATACTCATGAGAATAAGGATGATAGCATTTCTAATAGCAATAATCAATACATATATAATTAAGTTATGCTCATGTACACATAGTATCTCATTTATGTCTCAGTTTCACAAGCGACTTCATTCGGGTCTCTGAACTGCTCTGTGAGGTGGGTTCTAGTATTAGAATCCTGATTGTACAGATGAGGAAGGTAAGGCACAGAGAGGTTTAGTGATCTGCTCAAAGTTACACAGCAGTGGCTGAGATAGAACTGGAACGCAGGCAGTCTAGCTAGTCTAGCTCTAGGGTCCACCCTCCTTACACCTAAGCCATGCTGCTTTTTCACTACTTGTATGCATTTTAGTCCTGGAAGGACAATAAGGAGAAGAGCCAGGCATCTGAGGGGAGCAGGAGGTATTCCAAATACCTCCTAAGACCGGGGCCTCTGAAATCAGGACCCGGAACATCTGGTCCCCCCCGCACCCCCGTCCAGCAGGGGGCACCCACCGTCCACATTTTTCTGGGTTCCCCCTTAAGGACAGAAGCCTCAGCTGCTGAGAACCAGAACTCCTGACCCTTATCAGGAAGAGCCCCCATTCTATCATTCTAGAAGTATTCATAGTATACTAACCAAAGGAATGCTCCAGTGTGTGAAAAGAATCAAGGAAGTAATACCCTACATTTCTTGGAGGACCTGCAGTGGGCATGGAAAACCACAAGCCCAATGAGCTTAAGTCCCAAAGCTCATGGCAGGCAGGATCTCCCTGCTCCAGATAAACCACAGAGACTGAGAGGCAGGGCTTTTTCTCGCCACACTCAGAAAGCACGTGATTTGCATGAGCCCCAGCTCTCGGGGTGGCCTTGGACATGACAGCCCTTCCTGCCTGGTCTGTAAGGTTGAGGAGCCCACGCTGGATGCACTGGGCTGCCCTTTGGAACTTGGCGTTGCGATGTTTCCTCTCTAGTGACCCTTGTTCTATGCTTCGCAGGCTCTAGACCAGGGGAGCAACGGAGAAGGCTGGACTTCAACCTGGTGGAGAGACAGGCTTTGACAGGATTTGTACCTTAAGGGTGGGAGGAGAAGAGCTCCGGGAGGGGTCTGAACTCCCTCTTCAGGCACCGCCTCCATCCCTGTAATACTCTGCAGTGAAGGCTGGGGGAAGGGGTGCTAACTTTTAAGGGGGGGCCTCTCAGGCTAGGAGCAGGAACCCAGCTTGCTAGTTGTTCCCAGCTGCCCTGAGGCTCCCCAGCAGCCCACAGGGGACCCTCCCCAACCCCTCCAAGTGACCCCTTTTCTAAATATGTTCTGGTGTAACAAATCTGATTCAAATGAAACAAGAGGAAAAACAGAGAGAGAAATAACCCAATGTTGCCCGCCAGGGAGGGGCTAGAGATCACCCCGTGTTCAGATGCTGGTTCCGCCTCCCAGGGGCTGGGTACCACCCCCCCCCCAGAAGTTGATTTACCCTTTCCGCATTACAGCTTTCTCCTTTGCACAAAGAAGATGATAAAATGCATCTCGTAGGGTCGCTGAGCACGTCCAGCGTATTAAGGCATGATGAGAGCAAGCCCGACGTTTGGGATGGAAGCAGTCTGCCAATCTTAGCGGTCAAGATCAAACATATTCCTGCAGCCAGCACTCCCCAGAGAAGGAATCTAGCACTCTGCCACCCCTGCAATCTTCTTCGAGGGCAAGTCTTTCTGCTCCGGGCCCCACGGGCACGCTTCCTGTGCCCCCCTCCCAAGGAACTCAAAGCCCTCCTCCCCGCCCCTGAATGCAAACTCCCTCCTTCAAGGTCATTGACTAGATGCCAGGCCGGAAGTTTTCTCTCCTGGAATCGGGCCCCCAGGGCATTTACCCTCATGACTAAACTGGCTCGGGGTCGGGGTCAGTTGAAGTTCAAGAGGGCCAACATTCTGACTTTTACTGTTATTGATTTGTGGCGTTTCTAAGCCAAAGTGCACTGGCCTCCGGGGCCAAGAGCGCAGGCCCAACAATGTGTCTGTTCTCCCGTAGCCCTGTTTACCTTCCGGGAGCGGGCAGGGTGTGGCCAGAACTCGTGGGGTGGCAAGAGCGCCAGGGTGTGGCGAGAACACTGGGTGGGGCTGCCCAGGACCCGCCTTGGAGAAGGGAGCCCAGCCACCAGCCCCAGGGCCCCAGGTCTTAAAGGCTGAGGCCCCCTCTGGGTCCCGTTCTGTTGGGGAGCAGCGGGCTTTTCTGTTCCTCGCACATAACAATAGGAACGCAAATAGCATTACCCTTCCTGAGTCCTTGTGAACCTCGCATAGCACTTCAAGTGCTCCCCTCATTCTTAGGACCAGGGGCTATGTGTGGGTCCTGGAAGCACCTGGAACCTCCATTCACTAGCTGCGTGATTTGAGGGGCTTGACTAGCCTCCTGTAAAGCGGGGTGGTTAAAACACCTTTGCAGAGTGCAGGGCTGGAGGTACCCAGCAGACCCCACAGCCGTGACCATGCCCAGGAAGGGGGAGGCAGAGTTAGACCCGGTGATGTCGGGGCAGGGGAATTTATCTTGGGAGACTTTCAGAGGCCGGGCCCCTGTAGGTACAAGCAGGCAAAGCTAAGCATCCAGGAAAGAACCGCCAAAGAAGGAATTAACAATCAGATTTTATATGCAAATACCCACCTTGATCCTATGAGAAAACAGACCACCCAGCAACAGGAGTAATTAAGCAGTGTTGAGCACAGAAAGCCAGAACAGAACTCACTGAAGTCAGCGTGAACGAAGCTGAGGTCAGTTACTTAAAACATCGTATGTACCCTAAGAAGGCTTTCAGTCAAGGAAATAAAGTGTGTGTAAGTTGTAAAAGAAGAAGGAGGAGGAGAAGGGGAAGAGGAAGAAGAAAAAGCACCTTCCTCTTTGGGTTGTGGGAGGATTAAGTGAGAAAGTCCTAGAACAGTTTCTGGCCCAAGGTAATGTTGGGTAAGTATTCGCAGTTGCTAATGTAAATTTCACACGCATGACTTCATGCCGGACCCTTAACGATCCTGAAACTAGTCCTCTACGGGGCAGAAGCTTAGGATACACTGAAGGAAGCAAGCAAAGCTGGGATTTGCTCCCAGGATTATCTGATTTTGCATGTCAAACTTTGGAACCAGAATCACTATGTCTTACGGCTCTTCATTGACCAACTTCAACCCAAGAAACCTTGATGGAGTGCCTCTCTAGGATTCAAGCTGTTGTGACTTTATTTAATCGGTGGGAACATCTCAATGTTTTCAGTTTATAAGCACTTACAGAGCTCTTCTCACTGGGCACCGAGCTGGGTCCTGGATCCGTCTACACCAGTGAGATGCTGGTCTTGCCCCTAAGGAGCCCACTGGCCAGTCTATAAATAGAGAAGCCTCTGTGTTGCGATCAAACATCTTGACAAGTCTACAGATTCTCTCCACTTGCAATTCCATTTGGACAGCTGCTCGAATGTCCTTACCTCTTTTGAGAGCCTTAACTAAAAACCCCTAACCTGTTTTGCTTGAAATTTGCTTGAAACCCCTAGATGGAGACTTAAAGTAGACTGTTACATGTGGCGCCTGGGTGGCTCAGTTGGTTATGCATCCAATTCTTGATTTCAGTTCTGGTCATGATCTCAGGGTCGTGGGGGTGGAGCCCTGCATCAGGCTCTGCGCTGGGCAAGCAGCCTGCTTAAGATTCTCTTTCTCCGGGGGCACCTGGGTGGCTCAGTGGGTTAATCCTCTGCCTTCGGCTCAGGTCATGATCTCAGGGTCCTGGGATGGAGCGCTGCATCGGGCTCTCTGCTCAGCGGAGAGCCTGCTTCTCCCTCTTTCTCTGCCTGCCTCTCTGCCTACTTGTGATCTTTGCCTGTCAAATAAATAAATAAAATCTTAAAAAAAAATAAAAAAAAAAGATTCTCTTTCTCCCTCTGCAATCCCCCCACCCTGTGCTTTTTCTCTCCCTCTCTCAAATAAATAAATACATCTTTAAATTAAAAAAAATTCTCTAAAAAAAAAGTATACCATTACATAAGATGAAAGAAAGACATAAACTGGAGGAGACATTGACCATCCATTTATCAGTTATCAATTAATCCTTGAAAGACCAGAAAGATCTGGTAAGCACTGGAGGAAAGGAAAGATTCCCCCCACCCAAGGGTGGGGGGGCACAGACCTTCTCTAAGTAGTCGCTTTGGAAAATTGCAACCAGATTCCGGAAGAGAGGTCGGGTAAACGTTACCACTGGGAAACTAGGGAGAAAGCAGTAGATGAGATTTGCTTTCTGCAGGGGTAACTCACCCCCAAGGTGTGTTGTAGATGGCTGCCTAGGAGACTTGAAACACCAAAATCAAATCCATGCATTTATGAAAGAGACATGGACAGAATTCGCTAGGGGCACTAAGCAAAACCATGAGGATTTCACATGAAACTAACCCTAGTCCTGCCACCAGGTGCCTGCCTGAGAGTAGAATCTGCAACTAAATGTCAACAAAGAAAAGTGTAATCCAGTCAATTGAATGAATCTGAGTGTTTATAGCCTTGATGTGAAATAAAAAGTGTGTGGCCAACATGGAGTTTTAGAAAGGGGGCCTTGGAGCCTACTCCCTTCATGTTTATCCAGCCCCCAGGGGGGCCCAAGTTCCAATCAGGAGAGGTGTGAACTAGTAGCTGAGGCCAGAGAAAGCTTTTTCCAGGTCTCCATACATGGGTAAATTTGTCCTGTTCATACTTATGGAGGCTTCCTCTTGGCCCCGGGGCCATTCTAAGCATATGACATCCGATGGTCCATTTAATCCTCACAATAAACCTGTGGGGTCCATGCACTGCATCCCTCTGAAATGTGAGGCCTGCCTGGATCCAGAGGTGGAGTGATTTACTCCAGGTGTCTCACGCAGCTCAGTAGAGGGCAAGAAATGACAATCGGGCACTGGTGCTGGAATTCTAGCAACAGCTTGGGGTCCTTGGTCACTTGACTGCGGGTGGCTAGGACACAATACAGACATGCCTCTCGTGGCAATTTCATTAGAGGGTATCAGGCTTGTACCTCAGTCTCCTGTAAATGTGGGCCCCGTGCCTCAGTTTCCCTGAGCCTCACCGCCTCAGGGTGCTCAGAAGACAATCAACCCCCCACTAGGAACAGGAGAGGATTGAACCCCGAAGCGATGCATCAGAGCTCTATCAGAACACAGAGGGTACAAGATCTCCCAGCAGGAGCATCAGGACCACAAGCCCTTATCTTCCGTCATGATACTTTATACCTGGAAAGAGAAAGGAAGGACTGAAGACAGGAATGAAGTTCTGAGGACGTGGAACCACACTTACAAACACACATAAGAAGGATAAGAAGTTATCCCACATGCACTGTGCTTTCCATCCGCCGTCTTCGCTCATAGGGTAGGGGCTCTCAAGGGGGGAAATTTAGGGAACCCCTGGAGGAGGTGAAAATAGGGGAGGTGCGGCCCAGAACTGGAAGGAGGGGCAAGCCCAGTTTCAGAATCCCGAGGTAAGCATTTGAGAGCAGGTAGACTTCAGCAGGGTTTGGGAGAGGTTGTGAAATGTGCCCACTTAAACCGAAACTGGAGGCTTGCTAGGCTCGGAGAGTGGAAGTTCTTTGGCCTGTTCTGTAGGAGCCTCGGGACTTTCTGTGGTTAGGAGGCGAGGCCCAGGGGCTGAGGGGTGTGGCCTGCGGGGGGCAGGGGGATGGGAAGGCTCCTAACCCCACCCACTTCCAAGCCCTAGACGCCCTCCAGCAGGACTGCAGAAAGGGCTTGGGTTTGACCCCATGGGCAAAGTTTCCGGAAAGGAGGGCCTCCAGTGGAAAAAGGTGCCTCTGGAACTCGGGAAATCCTCACTCGATCTTTCCAGAGGTCGAGAAGCGATGGAACCCAGGAAATCCAGAAGAGCCATGAAGCTTTTACCGTTTCAGTGCAAGCCAGCTCAACTCCCCTGAATTCAAGGAATTCAGCTATTTGTGGTGTGCTGGCTGCAAGCTAGGAATCCAGTGAACATGACAAACTCTTCTTCCTTCTCCAAGAGGTTTATAGTCTAAAGGTTGACACAGATCAAAGCACAATGAAATCAACATTAGGTTACAACCGGCAGTGTGAGCCACGAGGCCGAGACACCAGCACAGAGGATAGAAGACGTGAACTGCTTTAGAGGGAGAGGGTCGTCCAAGGAAGTGACTTTTCAATTAGCAGGACGAGGAGCCCGCCCTGCTGCCCTCCCCTAAGAGTGGCTGCCAGTCAGCGGCTCGCCTATGGCCCCTCCCCCGACCCCTCCCTCCTCCCCAACCAGTACTGCCTCATCCTCATGGCTTCAGGCACCCTCTGATGCCTTTGAAAGATTTTTTTTCCTGGTGCATCTCGATTTTCCAGTTCTTTTTTTCTGGCAGAAGCTTTGATGTGCGGTAGGCTATTTTATCCCACATAGAAGTGGAATTCATAGCACTTACTTTCACACGTTTCTTACTTTTTTAACTACACAAGTGGTACACAATATGCAATATCCTTATACACATTCATTTAAAATAACGAACGATAAAACAGTAAATTGTTGGCAGTCCTCTTTGCCCCTTTCCGAGACTTTCTGCCCATAGGTAACAGGTAAGGACGAACACCTCTTACCCTTCTTGGTGTCTCCGGTCCATGTAAAGTTGTGACACTTTTGTCCTCTCTTCCTCTTATTTTCTGGCATTCGTAAGGGAGGAAGGAGGTGGTCGCACTTAGCTGGTGAGTTTGGGAAGGGTACCGGATAGGCTCAGCTCTGGTTTTGCCTCTCTTTCTCTTAGGAGGGAACTGCTGGGAAGAAAGCCAAATTCTCCTCTGTCCTCAGTGTTTCTGGTCATCACGGCCAACTCCCGTCCCCCCAGGGTGGAAAGCCACCACCAGTCCTACATAAGCAGGTAAGGTGGCCTGGTCCTGGCTTCAATTAACAGGCCATCTGAACCCCACATAAAGCATACCCTCCAGCTTAGCCTTTTTTCCATAAAAAAAAGAAAAAAGGGATTATTTTGAACCATGTCCAACATGCCTTTGGTGGGCCTAATTTTCATCCCCAATCTCAGCTGCAAGACAGTGCAGGAAATGGCATTTTTAGTTTTCTGGGCTCTCTAGTCCCAGAAGACGTTAGGAAAAGGTTGCATGAATGCAGAGGGCCAATTCACCCTATCTGTCAAGCATGTGAGCGGTGCGTGTCACAGTGTATCTTGCATCTGTACTGGGTGGCTGGTTAGTCTTGGAAGAGCCCTAATCCGGCCCCCTGGGGGTCGCGTCTGTGGTTCAGTTATTAACACTGTATCATCATTGGAGTCAGCTGATTTTTAAAAAAGATTTTATTTATTTATTTGACAGAGAGAGAGAGAGACAGCAGGAGAGGGAACACAAGCAGGGGGAGTGGGAGAGGGAGAAGCAGGCTTCCCACAGAGCAGGGAGCCAGATGCAGGGCTGGATCCCAGAACCCCGGTATCATGACCTGAGCGGAAGGCAGATGCTTAGGGACTGAGCCACCCACGTGCCCCTGGAGTCAACTGATTTTACCAATTGCATCTGGTGGATATTGCCCAGCCAAATTAGTTTAGATCAGTTTTATGGGGCAAAACTCTACATTGCATGCAGTAAGGACTTTTATAAACATGGTGTCATTGCATTCTGGCACCCCCATCACATTGATGAACAGCCGCTGTGTTCCAGACCAGGCAAGTGAAGTCCTGAGAGGTTAAAGAGCTTGCTGGGCATTCAGAATGGCCAGGGACATGGCAGACACGTGAACGAGGGTGATCCCCTCTGAAGCCTATGGACTTAGGAGCAGAAGCAGTAAAAAAAAAAAAGAGAGAGAGAGAGACAGACAGACAGACAGACTTAATGGCAAGGGCTTTTACCATTTTTATAATAGTATTTGGTTGGTATTTGATTATTCAAATGGTCTCTCAAGGTCAGAGTTGTGTCTACCTCCAACAGTGCAGAAATAAAATCTTATTTTGCAGAACGAAGATCATCCTTAGGATGTAAGGAGCTTTCTACGAACTCTGGGGGTGGAGGGGATCATGTTGATTTCATCGCTCACGTGGACTGTCTTTGTGGAAGACGAGCGCAAGTACAATGGCCTCCATTTTAGAACACAGAAAGGAGACCAAAGCTTTCTGGTTTGCAAGTGGCCACTCCAAGATTCCAGTCGATAGATTGAGCCCCTGACTTCATGTTTGCCCTGTGGTGGTAACTTAGAGGAAGCTGCAGCGGTGTGTGTGTGTGTATGTGTGTGTGTGCGTACATGCGTGTGCATGCCTTATTTAAAAAGGGGCAGAATGGGAGTGTGTGGGGAGAAGGAGGATACGTACGTGTGTGTGTGTGTGTGTGTGTGTGTGTGGGTGTGTGGGTGTGTGTGGCAGAAGGGCAGCACTAGCCATTTGGAGAAGCTGACCTTGGCCATCACTCGTCGGAACACCAGGAGACTTTAAAAGCTGACGTGTAGGTCAAAGGTTGGCAGGATGAGCTCTGGAGATAATTTCATTTCTTCAAGATAAGATAAGGAGGTCTCCGTAGGTCCCCTGTGTCCTCTGTTCCCTCCCACCTCCACAACCACCTTGCCCCACCCCACTCCGCTTTGGAGTCTGAGTCTCTAGAGGGGAGTCCTGAAGAATGTGCATTTTCTTTTTTTTTTTTTTTCTTTTTTCTTTTTTCCAGAGATCCCACTTATTCATTTGACAGACAGAGATCACAAGCAGGCAGAGAGGCAGGCAGAGAGAGAGGAGGAAGCAGGCTCCCCGCCAAGCAGAGAGCCCGACTCGGGGCTCGATCCCAGCACCCTGGGACCATGACCCGAGGCAAAGGCAGAGGCTTTAACCACTGAGCCACCCAGGCGCCCCGAAGAGTGTGCATTTTCTGACATGGTCAGCGGATGAGTTTATCAGCCTGATTTGAGCCCAGTAGTGTCAGACGTGGATTGACTAGGAAGCTAATAAAAGCTTCAAGGAATTCACGTGCATGAGTCCTTCTAAGTTCTGGGAGGGCACCAGGGTCATGCTCTCCTGCCAGGTGTTTTCGTGAAATTTGCAAGAGTACAGGTTTTAAATGCACATGTTCAAGATTCCTGTCTGACTTCTGCTCATGTCAATGGGGCCGAAGCAGCTGCAGGAAAGGGCTATTATTTCAGGAATTGCATTTTGTTTGGGGTTAACAGAAGGTATTCATGTGTTCACATTGCTTCCATGCTCAGTTCCTGTCAGCTCCTCCCAGGGTGGGAATAATATCCAGGAATACTTTCATCATCACGCACGGGGTTAGCATGAACACCTGAAGCTTTTCTGAGGGCGTATTGCAATAGGAATGCATCCTGTGACATCTGGCCCAGATGTGCCCATGGAGGAACAATAGGGCCAGAAGCAAATCCATGGAAAATTCTTCCAGTCGCCAAAGTGCATAAAATCATAAGCAGGGGACTTGTTCTCATCAATACCTGCTCCAAACAGAAGTTCTTTCCTTTCAAGAATCTACTCTTTTTTTCTTTGTTTTGTTTCTCAGATTCCACATATAAGGGGCACTGGGTGGATCAGTTGGTTAAGCGTCTGCCTTCGGCTCAGGATCTCAGGGTTCTGGGGTCGGGGCCTGGGATGAGTCCCTTGGTGGGCTCCTTGCTCAGCTGGGTGTCTGCTTCTCCCTCCCCCTAGTGCCCCTCCCCCCTCTGCCCCTTCCCCGTTCATGCTTGCTGTCTCTCAAATAGATAAATAAAATCTTTTAAAATGTTTTCACATATAAGGAAATTAATATGGTATAGACAAACAAAACCAGACTGTTTAATACAGACTACTGGTGGTAGCCAGAGGGGAGGTAGGTGGGCGATGAGTGAAATAGATAAAAGGGATGAAGAATATGGTTATCATGATGAGCACTGAGTAATGTATAGAATTGTTGGATCATTATATTGTACACCTGAAACCAATATAGTGCTATATGGTAATTATACTTCAATCAAAAAAAGGAATCTATTCAACAATGTGGCGAATTATACAGGAAGCATATATATGTCTTTCCTTTTTGAAGGAATCACATGAAATAGATTTTTTTTCAGAATTTCTGTATTTATAGGACACAAACTTATAGCATTTCTACAAAGGTGAGCATTGGTGTGTAAAGTCATGTGTTTTTATGCATCCAGTTATTAAAAGACAAATTTTAATCAACCACACGAGAGGGAAGAATGGCTTTTCTTTTTATTCTCTCAATAAAAAATTATGAAATTGTTGCTGTAGAAAGAGGCTATTAAAAACCTTGCATCTAAGAAGTGCAGAAAATAAGTATTGTAAAGATGTCCAGGCAGCTTGCTAAGAGATACTATGATATTTTTAGAGATTTTTAATGTTTAACATAGCTATTGGCTCTTAAGTGTTATAGTTTATTTGTATTTCTTTTCTCATTTGAAATAAATATTCACATATTCACATAATCATAGCTGATTTTGTATTTGTAATGTTCTTTTTTAAGGGTCCCTCCCCTTCCCAAATAGGTAAGCTTCAGGTCTCACAAAACCTGGATTTACTGCTAACTGAATTATACTGCTCTTTTTTGCGAGGGGGAGGATAGAAAGGGAGAGAGAGAGTGAGCACCAGCAGGTGGATGGTGGGGCAGCTTTGGGCAGAGGGAATGCAGAGAGAGAGAATCTTAAGCAGGTTTCATACCCATGGTGAAGCCTGCCACAAGGCTCAGTCTCACAACCCTGAGATCACGACCAGAGTCAAAATCAAGAGTCAGAGGCTTAACCAACTGAGCCACCCAAGAACCCCGTCACTGCATTTCTGAGACTCGCATCCCGCATGGCTGTCTGCCCATCCCTGCCAGCCCATCCTTCTTGTCCTACCTCCCCTTCCAATAAGATCGCATTTCTCCTTGATTTCTTTTGTCATTCTCTGTTACCAAGATAATCTCCCATTTAATTGCAGCCAACTTGTCTGCCCATATATTAAATTCTTGTAAAATCAGCAGCAGAGATATTTGCAATGCCTGGCAGGCAAAATACTTGCAGGCATATTAAATTTGGTCTAATTAAAAACTCAAACTGATTGTTCACTCCATTCTTCATGAGGGAAGAGAGGCCTTTAAAGGAAATTAGCCAGATGACTCTTTTCATTTCAAATCTTCAGGTCAGCCATTTTCTCATGTTTTACTTTTAGTAAAAAGGAAGTTCTGATTAGTAAGTTTGAAAGCTTCTGCTTATTAAAGATATGCATATGTACAACAAACTTAGGCTGGGTTGCATAGTCTTACATGAGTTTTTAAGGTAGTAGTGGAGGAAGGCAGCTAACAACTACACAGCTATATTCAAGGGACTAGTCTTCTTGGTTTCTTTTTTTTTTTTTAGCTTTATTTAAACATATAATGTAACCCCACCACCCTCTCCCAACCCCTCTCCCCCCCGCCCTCAGTTTGTTTTATGACATTAAGAGTCTCTTTTGGTTTGTCTCCCTCCCGATCCCATCTTGTTTCATTTTTACTTTTCCTACCACCTTAACTCCCACCCCCGTTTCATCTCCACTTCCTCATATCAGGGAGATCATGTGATAGTTGTCTTTTTCCAGTTGACTTATTTCACTAAGCATGATACGCTCTAGTTCCATCCATGTTGTCGCAAATGGTAAGATTTCATTTCTTTTGATGGCTGCATAGTATTCCATCGTATATATATATACCACATCTTCTTTATCCATTCATCTGTTGATGGACATCTAGGTTCTTTCCATAACTTGGCTATTGTGGACATTGCTGCTATAAACATTCGGGTACACGTGCCCCTTTGGATCACTACGTTTGTATCTTTAGGGTAAATACCCAGTAGTGCAATTGCTGAGTCATAAGGTAGCTCTATTTTCAATTTTTTGAGGAACCTCCATGCTGTTTTCCAGAGTGGTTGCACCAGCTTGCATTCCCACCAACAATGTAGGAGGGTTCCCCTTTCTCCACATCCTCGCCAGCATCTGTCATTTCCTGACTTGTTCATTTTAGCCATTCTGACTGGTGTGAGGTGGTATCTCATTGTGGTTTT
>RCUC01142747.1:0-24490 GCA_003697995.1 Taxidea taxus jeffersonii
GAATACTAGAAGTAACAATAAGTTAAGGCTATTAACTCTAAAGGGGCAGGTTTTATTTAATCATTTATTTATTTATTTTTGATGCCCTCTAAGAAATAGACTTTTTTTTTTTAAGATTTTATTTATTTATTTGTTAGAGAGAGAGAGCAAGCACAGGCAGACAGAGAGGCAGGCAGAGGGAGAAGCAGGTTCCCCGCCGAGCAAGGAGCCGGATGTGGGACTCTAGAACGCTGGGATCATGACCTGAGCCCAAGGCAGCCGCTTAACCAACTGAGCCACCCAGGCATCCCAGAAATAGACTTTTATAAAACATTTTCCTTTAACAATAACAGAGTAGAATTTTTTAAAATCCCATCTTATGTTCTCGTCACACACACACACAAAGAAAAAAGTAACTATGTGAGGTGACAATTATGTTAATTAACTTGTGATAATCATCTCACCATGTAAACATTTATGAAATCCAGTTGTACATCTTAAATACATACAATTTTTATTTGTCTCAATAAAGCTGTAAAAAAATCCTCATTATGTTTCACCAAATATTCTAGCTTTTTCTTTTTTAGTAGTATCACTATTTTTATTATTTTTTAAATTAACGTGCTCCATACTGTTTGTTTCGGGGGTACGGTGAGTCATCAGGCTTACACGGTTCACAGCACTCGCCATAGCACATACCCTCCCCAGTGTCCATCACCCAACCACCCTATCTCTACCACCCCCCTCCCCTCCAGCAACCCTCCAGTTTGTTTCCTGAGATTAAGTCTCTTAGGTTTGTATCCCTCTCTGGTTTCATCTTGTTTCATTTTTTCCTCTCTTCCCCTATGATCCTCTGCCTTGTTTCTTAAATTCCGCATATCAGGGAGGTCATATGATAATTGTCTTTCTCCGGTTGACTTACTTTGCTTAGCGTAATACCAAAGAGGCAGGCTTTATGACTGAAGACTGAGTCTATCAGATCTGGTGGCCGATCCTGACTCCAGTATTGACCCTGGATAATTACTCTCTCTATGCCTCAGTTTCCTTTTCTGCAAAACAGGAATAATATTACATGGTGTACAGTATGATTGGAAGACTGACAGATAAATGCATACATATGTACGTACATAGTGCCCCCCAAATAGTCTAATATCATCGTTACGGTTACCATTAATTGTTGGTCTGGTGAATGGCCATTCATTTCTTTGAAAGAAGGATGTAGTTGGGACCAGTCAGTGATGACATTTCTTCTCCACCACTGACTTTTTGGGCCTCCCCACCATTACGAGAACAATACATGGAAATCCACCCACAATCTCCGGGTTTTTAGTAGTTACTATATGTTTGACAGAGTGCTAGGTTCTGGGAGTTCCAAGATGAATAAGATGGTTCCTGTCTTCAGTGAGCAACAACAGCCTGCAAAACAATTAAACATTAAAAAAAAAGTGTTGGGTGGATGTTAGAAATGTGAATGGGGTGCGGCGGGGAGACACAAGAGGCTTGGTTCTACTCTGTTGGCTGGAAAGGCTCTGCCATGTAGAGGAACTGGGATCTAAATCATGAATAACAGAGAGGGTGGTTTTTATTTTATTTATTTATTTTTTTTTTTTAGAGAGGGTGGTTTTCAAAATATTATCTGTTATTCATAGCCAAAAATAAAAAGAGGAAGAATTTGAAAATCAGTGGTGTATTAAATATTGTTCCTTTTCCCCTTCCGTCTACTCTTCAACCTTGTCCTTCCTGCTCTATGGTGGCCCTTTCTGGACTCTACTGACAGACTCCCCTGCTCCGGTTTCCCCTTGGGGCTGGCCGGAGGGAGGCCCCCGCGGGAGGCTGGGGTGGGGGGACAGTGGGGTGGGGGGCGGTGGGGGGAGCAGCGAGGCCCGGTGCGGGTGGGGCGGGTTATTTCCCTAGCTCCCCGCCTGCCCCCGGTGGTCGCTTCCTGCACGGAAGGTCACAGCTGTGACCCGGTGGCTTTCTCCTCCACGACTTTCTCCGGGTCCTGGCAACCGCACCCTACTTCGCGTCTCCTACCCTGGGGGACAGCTACAGTTGCAATGATTTTGCGAGCCTCCGAGCGTTTTCCATTCCTGATTTCTTTCTCTGAACCATGCTCCCGCCTTGGAAGTCCTCCCGTAGACACCTGTCCTGTTTCAGGAGGGAATCTGATTTTTGCTCCGATCCTGACCCGCGCACCCGGTTGCCAACAAGGGCAAGATCTGAGTGAAGCGCCACCAGGCCCAGGGCGAGAGGGAAGAGTGGGGCCTGTGGCGCTCAGGAGAGCGCCTGGAGTGGCCGGTGCTTCTCGGTTCTGGTAGCTCATGCCACTTAGACGGCCTTAGCGTTGCCAGACTTCTGATCGGTGGGTGAAGCTAAAAATACACATTTTAAAAGAAGGAATGTCCCCATTTATAAAACAGTCTGGGCCAAAGAAAACATTTGAAAATGACCTGTGGCTGCCGCCACAGCCCTAAGCGCGCCAGCCCCGACCAGGGGCGCGGGTCACACTGCCAGTGTGTGAAGGATTGCTGCCTCCCGCAGACTGGGCCTGCAGTATTTCCTTTAATGCGAGGTTCCCCGAGGCTCTGCTCTTCTCCTTACCGAGATGACGACACTCTGCAGACTTTCAGAGAGGTGAAATGAGTCCACGAAGACCACACCCAGCTAAGAAGCCATGAGGAGATTCTGGAGCCTGAGTGCCTCATCTGAGACTCACCCTTTTCTTCTCCTTCTCCTTCTCCTTCTCCTTCCCCTTCTTCTTCTCCTTCCCCTTTTTTCCCTCCCCGTTTCCTCCTCCTCCCCTCCCCCTCTCCCTCCTTCGATTTATTTATTTATTTATTATTTAAAAAAATTTTAAGTAATCTCTATGCCTAATGTGGGGCTTGAACTCCTGACCCCGGGATCAAGCCTGGCACTTCCCTCCCATCTTCTTGATTATCTGGGTCACCTTGAGTGAGGCACTGGGCCTCGGCCTTTCTTATCTCCTTCTATCTGTGTCTGAATCAACCATTTTTAAAAAAGATTTATTTTGTTATTTATTTGAAGGAGAGCGTGCGTGCGAGTGGGGGGAGGGACAGGAGGAGAGAATGTCAAACGGGGCTCGATCTCATGACCCTGAGATCACAATCTGAGCTGAAGTCAAGAGTTGGCCTCTTAACCAACTGAGCCCCCCAAGTTTTTTGGTGTTTTTTTTTTTTTTTTTTTTTTTTTGTGCTTTGCTATAGCATCTGTAGGAAACTAATGGAAAAGCTATTGTAGAATTTTGGTCTTTGTCCCAAGAGCAACTGGGGGGCATGGCAAGAATTTAAGCAAGATGGTGAAGGCGCTGATCATGTCTCTCTGGCCACGGTGGGAAGGATGGGGGCAGGGGGTAGGACGCAAGAGTACATGCAGGGGGACTAGTTAGGTGACTGAAGGCTACTCGTTAAGAGGTGGCAGTGAGACTAGTTGGGTGGCTGAGAGGGACAGGAGGCTGCAGGGAGGCTAGTTAGGAGCCTGATGTGGTTTCCCAGGGGAGAGATGACGGTAGCTTGGCTTAGGGGTTGAAGGTTAAAGATAAAGCCACACGAATGCAGTTTGCATCGCTTATGGCGAGTGAGAGAGGCATGCCAGCAGTGGCTCTAAGAGTTCTGGCTTGCTCACCCGGGTGGATGCTGGCACCAGTCACCAAGCAGGCCAACCCCAAGGAAGACAGGATCCCACTCAACCCAGGGTCTGAACAGTCACCAGGCTGAGGTTCAAGAATTATGTGCATTTTTACATTGGAATCTACTATACACACACACACAATGCACACACACACTTACTTACACACCAAAAAGTTTGACCAATGTTTACCCTTCCTGCGTGTGACACATCCTTATCTTATCCTATCCTACCCAAAAAATGTTAGCTGGGATTCACTAAATTGCTCTCACCGGCTACTGATAGGTCACAACCTGCAGTTTGAAAAATAGGCCCTTTCAGATGCCTGGGTGGCGCAGTTGTTTAAGCAGCTGCCTTCGGCTCAGGTCATGATCCCAGCATCCTGGGATCGAGTCCCACATCGGGCTCCTTGCTTGGCAGGGAGCCTGCTTCTCCCTCTGCCTCTGCCTGCCTCTCTGTCTGCCTGAGCTTGTGCTCTCTCTCTCTCTCTAATAAATAAATAAATAAAATCTTTAAAAAATAATAATACTTTATTAAGAAAATGCTTATACTCTATATTGTTTGAACATTGGATGAAGAACAAGTTATCAAATCTTTACAAAGTTCCAGTCGGATAGGAGTATTTATTCTGCCCATTTTCCAGATATGAAAACTGAGGCATGGAGAGGTTAAACAAGTGCCGAAGGCTACAAGCTTGTATGGCAGAGAGTCTCAAACCTAGGCGATCTGACTGCAGTTTATGCTCTTAACCACCAGCCCACAGAGTCTTAGGAATTGATGTGAGACCAACCAGTTATTTAGAAATGTACAGTTCTAGATAGCCTCATTCGCGGTATCCTCCTCTACAAGATGTTTAAACAGGACATGACAAGTGGACGCTGTTATTCAATACTTTGCTGACTATAGAAGCCAGACAAAGACTCCCCAAATTTACCAGTCTCCTCCAGAAACTCAGCATCAGCCACACACACACACACACACACACACACACACACACACACACACACCTCAAACCCCCAAGCCCTCACATCCCAAATGTAATAACACAACAGAGGCACTTCTTATTCAGAGGCAGTAGGGAGCTTTGCCATTATTTATTGATTTCCCCCCAAAGTTATCAAGTTCTAAAGCCTAATTATGGGTGTAATAGTTAGCCGAGATGTTTGGAGGATCGTAAGCCCCTTTAGCTAATGCATGGCATATGTCGGAGGGATTCGGCTAATTCACATATCTGTCTGCACTATTAATAGAGAAGGTTACATGCCAATTATCCAGGCTTCAATCAGCCTGTTTGGATACAATAGAGGCAGTGTTCACACACTTGATGTGCCACATTCCTTCTAGACATCAGAAGCAGCTGGTCCAGATAAAGACCACTGGGGTTTCGATATTTAGGAATCACGTCCACGGAAGAGCTGGAATTGAGACTTGATTGCTACATCTTCTTAACTGAGGGTACCTTTAAGCTGGATTCTTTTGAAAAATGCCTAGTGGGTTTGCAGTTCACTGGTCTCTAAACGTTTCCTGCTCAGACTTGTTGGGTGGGTGGGTGGAGGTGCTGAGGAAGGAGAGAGAGACAAAGGCACGAGGAAGGAGAGAATAATAGGAACGGGGAATGGATTCCAGCAAAATAAGGGAACTGCCCATATTCTTGAGTCCAGTTTTAGAATCAAACAGGCTAAGATCAGTTTCCCGCTAGGATTTTGACCTTGTGTGTTGAAAAGATACACGTGTGTCTGTGTGTGTATGTACATTTCACCTCTATTTTTCTTCCCTTTTTCCATTTATTATTATTTTTTTTCCCTCCGCTCCAGAAACTGGATTGGAAGTGCTGCACTCGCATCAGAAAACGCTGCTGCTTCCGGTGGTATTTTTAACCAGGAACAGAAGCAGAAGTATCTGGAATCACCCGAGAAAGTCCCAGCTCTCCAGAGAGCTGTTCTCGAATTTTGCTGGCACAGAGCATTGGATCAGTGATCAGGGAGTTAAAATGGCTCTGGGGGGGAGGGAAGGCAGATACCTGAGACTCTCCGGCCATTTTTCCTATCCTTCCCCTTCCCTCCACATCTCAGATCGCAGTATGAAATCAGAGCTGCTGCCCCCTTGCCTCAGGTCACACAGCCCAGTACTGGAACAAATGTAAACAAACAGCCCCAGATCTGCCTCCCAGGCTCTATGGTCGCCCTTCCTGATAGGACAGCAGCAGACCGCCATACCTTAAAAAAAAAAAAGAAAAAATTACCAACAGCATAGACAACAGACAGATACAACACGCCAGCCTTGTTTTGTGCACCATTGCGCTTAGTGTGTGTTTTTTCCCACCCTCCCAGATGAAAATACAGTAATTAACTCCGTGCAGAAGGGGGAGGGGGAGGGAGGAAGCTCTCTCTCTCTCTCTCTCTCTCTCCCCATCTCTCTCTCTCTCTCTCTTTTTTTTCCCTTTCCCCAGACTTGAAAAGGAATTCTGGCAGATAATTTGGCTGAACATGAAAAGACAGAGGCTGCTTAGAGCCGCCCAAAGAAAGTGCTAGGTTGGTGAGGCTCTGCGGGCTGAGTTGGTTATGTCAGGGCGTGAAAAGCAGACGGTTATCTGTTCCCATGGAGATGCGTTTTCTACTAGTCAATCAGACACTGAGGAGGTCAGACAATAGCCTGCGGATCCTTTTTGAATCCTGAGAGACCCTCAACTCTCCCTTTCCATTCCGCCTAAATTTAAAGGAGTCTGAAGGATGCCTCACCTAAATGATGACACCGGAATGATGACACCTGCCGACGCAACCACTGTAATTTTCAAGGGATCCAAAATAAGAAGAAACTCCATCTGTCAGTGAGGAAGACGGGGACAGGGCGGGACAGATCGCCCCCTCCCCCCCTTCCAGGTTCAAATCAGAGACTGTCCGGTCCCCCATCCTCCTTGGCAAAAACTGGGCTTCCCAACATAACCCCTCCCTCCTCAATAAAATAAGCCCCAAGATTGTAAATCAAATGCTGAGAATTTCCAAATGACCGTTGGAGAGGGAGCAGGGGCACTTCCAACAGAACTTCGGGGAAGCAAGAAAATGCTGCCCCAGAGACAAACCCCCCCTGAAATGCTGGAGGTTGGGTACTTTATAAACTTCGCTCCTGGCATTCCTTTGCCGGAAAAGTGCCCTCGCAGAAATGATTCGGGCTGCTATTTGACCATATGTGTTTGTTATCAATCCCAGAAAACAGATCCTGCTCACTTGCAAAATGTGTTTATCTCAGGAGGTAAATTGCAGGGTAAATGCCTGGAAACTGGGACTGGCCTAAAGACTTTCTCAACACTTTTCTTTTCCAGTGCGTCTCTTCCGACATCATTTTTGCGCATGCCTAAGGCAGAAGAGAATATTAACAGAGGTCTTCCTAGAGCTCATTGAGGAGGGAGAGGGTATTTCCAGGGGATCACACTGGAGGCAGCCTATCTAATGTGACTTACACAGAAGCCTGTTCGCAGGACGGCAGCCTAACTGAAAACAGCAGACAGCCCACGTCGGCATTGTTGTCATCAAGGAACTTCATTCTCCTTAATGAAGTCATTCATGTGCAGCTCAACTGCGCAAGGCAGCAAAGTAAATACAAGTATGAGACCTGCTTCTACTGAGGCAGGCCTCTTACTCGACTCTGCATTCCCATGTCCCAGAAGGCAGAGACTCCTGCTTCTCCCCGGGGGCTGGCTGGAGCAAAGATGTATAATATCCTATTTGTTAAGGAGGCAAAAGGCAGAAATTTACCTTGAACATGCTTGGGCGTTTCATTTCCCTGAAAAGACAGGGCCCACGTTTCTCAGGCAGATGGGTCAATATTTGACCATTTCCTTCTCTTATTTTCCCATTTTAGCTTTTTTCTTTTTCTTTCTTTCTAAGGAAGCTCTATGTCCAATATGGGGCTTGAACTCACGACCCCGAGATCAAGAGTTGAACGTTCCATTGACTGAGCCAGCCAGGTGCCCCTCATCATAGTTTTAAAAATTTTTAAATAGAAACAATACATAATCCCTCTAAAAGGCTCAAACAATATAAAATCCAGGTAAAAATGTCAAAAGTTCCTCTTTCCCTTTATTCACCCACTAGCTCATGAGCTTACTAGAGATAGCTAATAAGTACTTTTAATAGTATGACACATATCCTTTCTGACATTAATATACAAGTGTGCATATGTATATATATATAGAGAGAGAGAATGTGTGTGTATGTATACATAAACTCTTCATTTTGAATATACTACCAGAATCATATTTGTAGACACTTGTACAACTTTTTTTTCCCTTAAAGTATCTATCATGGGCAATTTTCTATACTGACAGGCAGTTTAAAAAAATTAGCTTCAAATTTTGGGGAAAATGTAATACATGCTTCTGGTTAGGGGGAGATTCAAATCAGAGGCTTTGTGGGGAAGGGTAAAGCTTCCCCTCCCCCACAGACAGTCAGGAGTAAGTTTTCAGTGTATCATTCCACAAATAGTCTACGCATAGATCAGCATATACGCATATCAAGTACACCTTTCTTTGTTTTTACCTTGCATTTTTCACTCAGATCATTTGGGAGAGCATTTCGTGTTAGAAATAATGGGCTTTTAAATGGAGGCATAGTATTTCTTCGAAGGATGTTCCTTGCTGTTTTTTTATTTGTCCCCCCAATGGACTTGGTATGGATTTCAGTCTTTGCTTCTGCAAACAGGGATGTAATAAATACCCAGTCTAATGCACACCCTGTGATTCTTTGCTTAAACACACCCACCGCTCCCTGAAAGCAGGAGCTTTACTCCACACCTGTCCTTAAATTGCCTTAATCCGAAGGAGAATAGATAGAATTAAGTTTTTTTTTAATGAGGGTTTAAAACAGAGAATTAATAGCCCATTAAAAATCTATTATGAACACGTGCCCTTTCCTGTAGTTTTTAATCTTCCCTCCAGCTTGAGAGTGAGAGGCTCATGAGAAAGGGGAAAAAAAAAGTCCTATTTCCCTTTCACACACCCCCTTCCGACCCCACCCAGGCGCCAGCCTTGCCAAGATCACTGCGTTAGCGTCCCAGGCCTGTGTTCCAAACGCCTGCTGTATATTGTGTAGTTCTGTCCAGTCTACTCTTCTTCGTGGGCTCAGAGAAGGACTGCAGCTCACTTTTATCATTTAGGTGCAGCTTCCTGTTCTTTTTTGTGTGCAGGAGTGAAGCCTTGGGGATTTAGAACAAAGTGTGTCCTTGGAAAGAAGTGGGTGGGATTTTGTGAGTGCAGTAGGTTGAGGAGGGAACTCCCCTCCCGGGGGAGGAGTCTGATTTCATTATACAGTTGGAAACCTGGTGAAATCATGTATACAACAGAATCTTTTTGCTCAGCGAGTGAGGTCTTTTTGTTCTTTGTCTTGCAGTGTGTACAGCAAATTTCTGTTACGCCTGGGAAGAAGGAAATTTGAGTTAAAGAGGAAGGCAGCTCCCTACGCCTTGTGACAAGCAAGCTAATTGAAAAATTTAATTCAGGAAGAGATGCAACAAGGCCAAAATGAAAGAGGAACCAGGCCTGCCAAGGTTCAGAGCAGGAAAACCGGAGAAGTTACCATCCCCAAGTTGAAAATGCCGTGGGGCCCGGGAAATAGAGCGCCTGCTGTATTTGTTATTGAAATTCACAATGTTGTTTGCTGTTTATCTGGAGGCTCGGGGAGCTCTCCTGCTGGTTAGAAAAAAGGAGGAAGAAATGCTAGTAATAAGAAAGGGAGGGATTAGAAGCCCGGGAGAGAAAGGGAGGTGTAAATAATATGTGGGCATTTGACAAGCAGCACAAAAGAAATGAGAGACAAAGCCAAATGCCTGATGCCAGAAATCCTAAAAACTCAAGTGGGTAACAACAGTGCAGGGAAAATGTCCCAAAGAAAAAAGGAAAACAAAACCCCAGAAGATCTTTTTCCTTTGTGATGATGTAGTCTGATGGAGTGAATAAATGTTGGTTTTGCCATGGTGCTCACGCGAGCTGGGCTGTGTGCAAGGAAGCTAGCTTCAGAGGCACCCCCCAGGACAGCCTGAGCCTTAGGACAAGGTGGGGTGAAGTCGGGGGGAGGAGTCTTCCACCAGGAAGGAGATGAGCCTGGGACAGAAGGAGGATGTGGGGCGGGGGTAGAATTATCTTTCTCCCCATGAGCCCAATCTATTTGGCTCACCTACGTCCTTCTGCTCCTCTCCCCGCGCCCCCCCAGGACTCTCCCTTGAATGGATTTGCTTAGGAAAGATGGAAAAGGCATTTTTAGTCAAAAGCTAAGGAGGATGAAATTAAACTCCCCAGACAATGGCCTCCTCTTCCTGAGGTTGCCTGGTGCGGCTGAGTGTGACCCTTCCTAACTGCATGACCCGGGCAGATTGCTTTCTTTACCGTAAGATGAGAGAATAATACTACTAATGAGAAGTAGGATTTGTAGAATTCTTACATGGAATAATTTACACACTGATCCATTTTACCCACGGAGCCAAATGAGGTAGCCTAGTTACTATGTCCATTTTGCAAATGAATGGAGAATGGGCCAAACTCCCAACTATGAATTGGTAGAGGCAGAATATAATTCTTTCTGGAGGGTTGGCAACTATAGTCGGATGGCTGAATCCAGTTCAATACCTGTTTTTGTAAATAAAGTTTTATTGAAACACAGTCATGCTCATTTGGTTATATATCACCTATGACCACTCTTGAGCGACAATGGCAAAGATACTATGCCCTGCAAAGCCCAAGACATTTACTATCAATTTCTTTACAGGAAAAATGTGCAGATCCTTGCTCTAGATTGCCCAAGCCAGTGCACTTAACCCCATGTTTCCCTCTGCTCCCAAGGCAGAAGGAATAAAAATAAAAATTCCTTTTTATTTTTTCATTTTATTTTTTAAAAGATTTTTATTTATTTATTTGAGAGAGAGAGCACAGAGGGAGAGGGAGAGGGAGAAGCAGACTCCCCACTGAACAGGGAACCTGATGCAGGGTCTATCCCAGGACCCTGAGATAAACACCAGAGCCAAAGGAAGATGCTTAACCTACTGAGCCACCCAGGCACCCGTTCTCATTTATTTTTTTAATGTGATGGCAAATAGGTAAAAATAATCTAAAATATCAGAAGCAGTAACAGTCATTGGAAAACGGAATCTGCTGTTAGGGGCCCCAGAATATTAAAAACAAACTTTTCTTCCTTTATCCCTTCTTTTGTCTCCAAATTTGAAAGTGTCTGTATTCGAAATTTAAAACGGTCCAAAAAAAAAAACCTTCCTTGCCTTATCAGCTTTAACAAAACTTCCCGTAAATAAACGCTTATCTACAGACCTAAATTTCTAGGGTAATTTCCAAAATAACGAAGAAATGGAATGCAGCGTTTTAGGAGACATACATTTTTTTCCCCTGGTGTATGTCATTTCCAAAGCTGCAAGTTGAGTAAGTTGTGAATGCAAGAGGCTATCAGATTAGATAGTAATATCCATACGGTTGCCATGCGGAGCTTTGGTCATAAATGTAGAGATTCTGTAACCAAAGGAGAATGATCACTCAAGCATTACTTTCTCTTCTTTCCTACTAACAAAAGTTGGAGATCTTGGAAATTGACTCATGTTGCCATATGAGCTAAGATTTTAGGTGACTCAGGTTTTCAAAGGTTTCTTCAGTGCCCACACGCCAGGCACTATAGACTGAAGAGTTCCGAGTACAAGACCAAGATAACTCTACAAGGAAGGCATTATGATTTTATTTTCTCCATAAGAACCATGAGATCCTGGGGCATCAGGTGTCCCAGCTGATATGTGATGGAATGACCTCAATGTCCTGACCCCCAAGGAGGTCTGGTCACTGGTTATCCATCCTTGCTTTCAACGAATTCTTTTTTTTTTTTTAAGATTTTATTTATTTATTTGAGAGAGAGAGAGACAGCACAAGCAGGGGGAGCGGCAGAGGGAGAGGGAAAGGCAGGCTCCCTGCTGAGCAGGAAGCCCAGGGACCTGGGGCTCTATCCCAGGACACTTAACTGACTGAAACACCCTGGTGCCCCAAGAGAGGCTAAATCTTTGGTGACCTTCTATTAGTCCTTCTCTGCAGTGCTCTAACACCTTGCCTCCAGATTTCTTGTTTGGGAGACCACAATTTGTCTCTTTTTGCAGGCTATTCCAGTACTTGGTGCTGCATTGATCCCACGTGATACAAACCTTGCGTCTGAAATTAGTGTCCTTATTTTACATTTAAGAAACCCAAAGTTCAGGGAGGTAAAAGGATTTGTGTAAGGTGTGTGCATTAGACCAGGTTTGCCTGTCTCCAGTGACACCCCTTGTCCCATTACCCTTGACGCTAACATATAAACTCTTGGCATTTGGGGCTCAGGTTATCTATGTTAAAATTCTGTAACCGAAGGAGAATGGACCCTAAGGGCAAATGGGTTATTTCTTCTTCCCTACTACCAGAACCTGTGTTTAGTTTAGGCAGCATTGCACCCAGGTCTAACGGATGAAGGATATTTGGTTTAAGCGAGTCATGGATCTTCTCCTTGTGGGAAGTTTAACCCCCTAAATAATTCGATTCCAGGCTGGGTCTGGGTGGTGCGTGAGAGTCTGCATTTCAACAAGCTCTCAGGAGATGCCGATGCTTTTATTCCATAGAACACACTTGGACTAGCATTATTCTATACCAGAGGTTGAAAAACATTTTCTTTCTTCTTTTTTTTTTTTTTTAAGATTTTTTATTTATTTATTTGACAGACAGAGATCACAAGTAGTCAGAGAGGCAGGCGGGGGGGCGGAGGGGAAGCAGGCTCCCCACTGAGCAGGGAGCCCGATGCGGGGCTCGACCCCAGGACCTTGGGATCATGACCTGAGCCAAAGGCAGAGCCTTTAACCCACTGAGCCACCAGGCGCTCCTGAAAAACACTTTCTATAAAAGGCCAGATAACAAATAATTTAGGTTTTGTGGGCCATGCAGTTCCTGTGGCAATTACTCAAGTTGCTATTTCAGTGGCATGGAAGAAGCCACAGAAAACACATAGATAAGTGGGCGGGACTGTATTCTAATAAAACTTTATTTACAAAACCAGGTGGAGGGCCAGATTTAACCTGTGGGCCATAGTCTGCTGATGCCTGGTTTAGGCTACTCATGGTTCATCTCCTGGTCCTGGACCCATCTTCTCTGGATGAACTACTGACTAAAGCTGAACCAGGAGGGATTCTTGTAGGCAGACAGGCACGGGTGGGGGACTGGGTACCAGGCAAACTGTTGTGATCTAAGCCAATTCGACACGAACCATTCTTAGGTTATTTCTGGCAGATGTGGGCATTCCCCAGCTGCAAGTTATAAAATCTAGTCTGCCCTAATTTGCTACTGTTAGAGCCAAACATTCATTAGCAAAGCAGGCACAAAACAGCTTATAAAACCTATTCTGGAAGCTTGATATTCTATCTGGGGCTCTGGTCATACCCTGAGTGAAAGGTTCACTTGCGGCAGGTGCGACAATATTTCCCAAAGCAGGATTCCGCGCTTTCTGGTCGGCATGATGTGGTCAGAAACCCTAATGAGTGGCTGGACATGGGACCAGTCAGGGAGGAAGTGGCAAAGGGTGGAGGTCGAGGACAGATTGCTGTGTCCTATAATGCATTCTAGTCAACTCATATGTCTTGAATACCTTTAATTTTACCAATGCAAACCCATTTCTAAGGTCGTCATGCTACTTATCATCCGTCACCGGTCTCACCAGTAAAACCCCTATTTCTGGATTGCAAGAAGCATGTGTCATAGCTGTTGCTGGAGTGTGGTCCTTTCTGCGGTGTGTTGGTTGGCTAACTATCCCCCAACAATGCATTCTCCATCACCGGTTAGCTAACCGCCTCCTGCTGAGTTTCCACTAGCTGCACCGCGCGCGGACGGCTTCTCACACTGATTATATTGAAGTATTTTTGAGGACAGACTCTGTAATGAGAGGTAACCACCTGTGTCTGCGACAGGGTTATTGCGCGAAGCGAGATGATGTATTTAAAATAGTTTTGGGGGGCACCTGGGTGGCTCAGTGGTTTAAGCTGCTGCCTTCAGCTCAGGTCATGATCCCAGGGTCGTGGGATCGAGCCCTGCATCGGGCTCTCTGCTCTGCGGACAGCCTGCTTCCTCCTCTCTCTCTGCCTCTCTGCCTACTTGTGATTTCTGTCTATCAAATAAATAAATAAAATCTTTAAAAAAAAATAAAATAAAATAGTTTTGTTTGGTAAGCTGTCAGCCCTCTGGCTTCCCATGCGTGCTTAGGTAAGTTTCTAACTCCACGCGGCAGAGGCACAGGTCGGGAAATGAGCACAGATGGACTAGAAAATGTACCCTAGGTCCTGCTCTCAGCGAACCTGGGTGTCGCTTCCTAGCTGTGTGAACCTGGGTAAGTACTAATGCTCTCCAGCTGCGCCCCTGGGGAGACTAGGGCACTCCTGGTTTCGCTCTCTGGAGGCAAAAAAATGTCATGGCATCTGCAAAATGGGCGTAATGGAGCTCGTGGCAGGTAAGGAAGCCAGGTAGGTGAAACAGCCCAGCATCCATGCATCGTGAGATCTCAGTAAGTTATCTGCTGTGACCCGCAGGCAAGACCCGGAGCTCACGTCCTTTTCCCTAAAAGACCAAGGCGGAGCCTGGGAGAGCAGTAGCCACTGGCAGCACAGCCCACACTGATGGTAATATTTCAAGCGTCTGGGT
The DNA here is from genome assembly GCA_003697995.1 of Taxidea taxus jeffersonii. Lineage (NCBI taxonomy): Eukaryota > Metazoa > Chordata > Mammalia > Carnivora > Mustelidae > Taxidea > Taxidea taxus. Next base: position 14,312 of record RCUC01142747.1, read on the forward strand.
GAATCCTTTTTTTTTATTTTTTTTTTTAGATTTTATTTATTTATTTGACAGACAGAGATCACAAGTAGGCAGAGCAAGCAGAGGGGATGGGGGGGGGGATGCAGGCTCCCTGCTGAGCAGAGAGCCCTATGCAGGGCTTGATCTGAGGACCCTGGGATCATGACCTGAGCCAAAGGCAGAGGCTTAACCCACTGAGCCACCCAGGCGCCCCAAATCTTTGATCTTAGGTTTCTCTAGGAAATTAAGAACACCCGTCAGAGGTTCAAATTTTACACTTAGATGAGAACGTTGGAAAACTATTTAACCGTGGTCTTTGGACAGTGTAGACTGACTTAAATTGACTTGCTCTTCTGTGTCCAGCAGAGAAAGTTCTGAGATGAGGTGTCCTTACTAGGTATAGCGTGTCTATCCTTTTTTATAACTCATCTACCACCTGCACTACTTCCTAAATCTGGAGAGTAACTCTCCTTGGAGAGCTCGCCTTTTACCGCAGAAATGGAAAATGGAGAAAATTGACTTCCAGTGCTCCTTGCAGCGAGGGCGTGGACTTTGGCGGGACTAGCCAGTCAGAGGCAGCTGCCCCAGACTCTGGCTTGGAACCTACTCATGCATGAGCAGGATGGGCTCTGCGGGGTCCACTCTAGGGACATGTGAAGCTAGCGTCCTGGGACCACTGGTGGCCTTGACTGTGGTTCTAATAGCAGAACCCAACATCCAGAACCAGTGTTGGTGTTAGGTCCGGTGTGGACAGCAGGGTTCCCACCAGGGGCTGGCAGACTTTTTCTGTCAAGGGACAGATTGCTATTTTGGGCTTTGCTAGGCAAGAGGCAATATCAAGGTGATTACAGATACTTACACTAGCATTTAAGAAGGTAAAACCGGAAAAAAAAAAAAAAAAAGAAGGTAAAACCGGGGCACCCGGGTGGCTCAATGGGTTGAGCCTCTGCCTTTGGGTCAGGTCATGATCTCAGGGTCCTGGGATCGAGTCCCGCATCGGGCTCTCTGCTCGGCAGGGAGCCTGCTTCCCCCTCTCACTCTGCCTGCCTCTCTGCCTACTTGTGATCTCTCTCTCTGTGTCAAATAAGTAAAAATCTTAAAAAATAAATAAATAAAAAGGTAAAACTATTCATAGCTCGCGGGCCCTTAGAATAACAGATGGCAGTGTGGTTCAGCCCATGCCGGTAGTTTGCTGGTCCCTGGTCTAGAGCCCTGCAGTGACATTGGTGCTGTTTTTCACAAGACCAACTCAGTGTGACTCTGGATGTCATTCTAGGCTGCACCGTTTCTCCCTCAGAATCTTCAGGAGGAACCAACCTTGCACCAAGCCGGGCCAAGAGACAAAACGCTCTTTTCTGTCTTCACACCCCATTCTTTCACCTGTTAAGGTGTGTTTTCCAGGGACTATGTGATGTGTGAAATTCAATGACCCCGAAAGACGCTTTATAGAAAGCTGATCACTAAAGGCATTTGTAAGGACGTAAAACCAAAAGCCCAAACCGAAGCCGATCTACTCACTAACTCACTAAACTTGGAGGGGGGGGTGGGGTGGGGGGAGTTATTTTTCATATTTTTAAATGGATTAAAAAATGAACATTTCAAAAATTTCTCAGACATAATTTTGAGTAGGTAAATATAGATAGGTCTAACTTTGATAAATAAAAGCTCTTTGGGGTCATCAGTAATTACAAAAAAAATTTTTTTAACTTCTTTTTTTTTTTAAGTAGGCTCCACACCCAGTGTGGGGCTGGAACTCAGGACCTCGAGATCAAGACTCACACACTCCACTGACTGAGCCGGCCAGGCGCTTCTCATCAGTAATTTTGAAGGGTGTTCAGGGGTCCTGAGACCAAAACATTTGAGAACTGTTGGCTTTGGGCAACATCATGCCTCTTTTCCTGGAGATTTCACTGGAAGGAGACTATTTCCTCTTATTTCTCACAAAGCAAGAAAAAAAAATATGGTTAAGAGTGCAGGCTTGGGATTCTGAAAGCTTGAGTGTAAAACTTTACTCCAGCACATGCAAAATAGGTGATTTGAGATCAGGGATTTAGACTCCTGGAGCCTCAGTTTCCTTATCTGTGAAATGGGGATCATGAGACCCACCTTTTAGAGGAGTTATAAAGATTAAAGCAATCCTCACTGACTGGGAGCCCTGTTTTATGGAAGGAAGGGGTGGGCCAGACCAGCACCTCGGAGACTTTACAGTACACACAGATTGCCTGCAGATCTGCTAAATGCACATTGTATTTCCTTTTAATATCTATCATAATCAGATTGGACATTTATTTTATTATTTGATGAGTTGATTGTCTTCTGCCCTCCAATGCAAGCACCGTGAAGAGCTAGTCATGTCTGTCTTGATCGGGGCTCATAAACTGCAGCGTGTGGGATGAATTTGGCCTCTTGTCCCTTTTTGTAAATAAAGTTTTATTGGAACACAGACGTGTTCATCCTTTCCTGTATTGTCCATGGCTGCTTCTGGTCCACCGCAGCGGAGTTCAGTTGTGATAGAGATCAAATAGTCCACAAAATGAGGATATTGACCCTTTTTGGAAAACATGTGCTGACCTTGCTGGGGTTACCACTCAGCTGCTCAGGTGCAGAGTGGAGCCACAGTGGGCACTCAGCAGATACTTCCTGAGCATTTCTCAAGTACGTTTTATAGGTATTGTCCCATTTAATCCTCCTTACCACTCCTTAAGGGAGATGCATTCAGGATCCACAAACCCGAAATTACAAAAGACATCCTTTTAAAAAATACTCTGGCAGCAAAATGACCTGACCTGACTCATGTGGCTATAAAATAAGATTTGAATGATGTGAGGGTCTTGATTGTCGATCTTTATCTCACGAATCCCACCATCCTGTTTCTCTGCAGGCACACGGATGAGGCCAATTCCTGGGTGCTGCCCCGGGGCCCTACTGGAGATCCTGTGCAACACAGCAGAAGCACCAGATCCCGTTTTTAAAAATCTGAACATTCTGAATTCCTAACCTTATTCAGTTCTAAGGATTTGGGTAAGAGATTTGCATGTGTATTTTTCCTTCCTTTGCAGCTGTGGAATACAGAGACGAGGAGACTAAGTTGCAGGGCTAGTGCCGGGCAGAGCAGGGCTTTGAATCCAGGAATCTGATCCCTGGGGCGCCTCTGTAACCCCGAGGCTATTTTAAAAGAGGGGCTGGTGCTTGTTGACTGGATGAATGAAGGAGTAAATGAAGATGAGTAGGTCTGGTTCTGTCCCCTGGGCTGGTTTACTTGCTGCGCAGTGAGATCTCTGCCTCTCCTGGGCAGAACATCTTTGCAGCCCAAGTGTTGCTGCCGTGAATGTGCATGCAAAACACACGTGCATGCACGCTTGCACACGCACACGCACGCACACACGCACGCATGCACGCACAGACACATGCAACTCAGCAAGGAGCTATATGCTATTATATTTCCTGGAGCCTTATGGCGGCCCGTGGTTTCCAGCAATCTCATCTTTATGAATCCGGTGACAAAACCCACTAGTAACCAGGCAGAGGAAAGAAAACAGATGCTTTTCCAGGCAGGCGGGGTGAGGCTGAGCAGTTTGTCATTGTGATTAAACCTCTGGCTCCATCAGGGCACAGCACCTTGTAAAAATTATTACTGTTTTCTCTCTCTGGCTCAGGGGGCTGCTCTAGTCCCGAGAAGGCGAAGCCAGGGCAAACAGGAAAAGTATAATTTGTTGGGTTCTCAGACTGCAACAGGGCAGCGGGGTATGGTGATGCTGTTTCCAAAGCGTGAAAGCATTATTTCCTCCAGGCAAGAGAGGAAGTGAGCCTTCTCTCGTGGGCTTGAAAGCTTCCTTGAGAAAATGTGAAGAGGCCTCTAGAAGGCAGTGGAAAATTAACGTGGTCCTAAGTGAGCAAGAGTATCTTCAAAAAGGCTTGGAGGCGTGAGATGGGCTCTGCAGGTTCACAAAGGCTGGTGTTTAAAACCCAGTTGCAGACAGATGAATACTCTACGATTTCCTAAAAAAGAAAAGAAAAGAAAAGGCATGAATCTGCGTGTGTGTGCATGTGTGTGTGCGTGTGTGTAAAATATAGACATTTGTATTTGTGTAAAAACATAGAAAGAGAATAAGGAGAATGCACTCACCATTAACACAGGAAGGAGAGGAGAAACAGGCGGGGCCGGGGAAGGTACGCAGGACAGAGAGAGCCGGGCAACTTTCCATTTTCAATCATAGATATGGCAGCATTCTGCCTTTGCTTGTGTAATCTCAACAAAACAAAACAAAAGAAAAAAACCCCAAATAAAATTAACTTGCAAAAGCAAACACCCCTCCCCCCCAAGGAATCAGGTTTATAACAAACAGAAAGCCCCTTTCCTTCTAAACACAAGGAGGCCGCAGGCACAAAGGACTTCCCGGTTTGGACATTGCTTAGTTAAATCATGTTTGGACGCCCGACAGAACTTCACCTCGTCCCCAAACGGTGGATTTCTTAAAACGGTTACTGAAACTTCCCTGTTGAACAAAAGGGAAATGAATGCCCCCCTCCCTTCTCTCCCATACTCTGCTTAAAGTTATTAAGGTACTTCTTCTTCTTCTTTCTTCTTTTTTTTTTGAGAAATAGGAAGCATTCCAAATGGTGGTTTTTTAAATTTATCTTTCAAAATACACATCCTACTAGCTTAAGGTATCAAATTAAACCCTTGACTATTAAAAGGAAAATCACATCTCTTTCTTCGGAGATGAGGACAGGGATGCGATAGATCTGAAAGGGTCCTTTAGATCAGGCACAAAATAGCTGATCTTTTGTTTTTGTTTTTAAAAAATATTTTATTTATTTGAGAGAGATAGTGACAGAGAGCATAAGCAGGGAGAAGGAAGCTCCCCGCCGAACAGAGAGCCTGACAAGGGACCTGATCCCAGGACCTTATCCCCAGACCCGATCCCCGAACCCCATCCCAGGACCCTGGGGATCATGACCTCACCCAAAAGCAGACAGATGCACAACTGAGTGAGCCACTCAGGCACCCCTGGCCTTTTGTTAATCTAGTGTAAAGCAACCCGATGGCTTTCTTACTTTCAGATTATCTTTTAGTAGACGTTTCACTGGATTGTTACTTTTGTTGAATTTATTCCTTATCAGTCTGTTAGATAGGAAATGGGAGGTGTGTCCAGAGCCTGGGGATGGACAGGCTGCGACCTGGAGGAATACTGCCACCTCTATTTGCACAGAACCAGGAATTCAACAAAATGTGGCTGCTGGCGAAGCCTGGGCTTAGCAGCTTCTGCGGCTACGGGTCCGAGAGCAGGAGTCAGGCTTAATTGCTGGACATTTCATGGTAGCGCCCAAACAGTATATGACCAGCATGGGTGCATCTTGATTAGGATTTGTGGGGACGACACATTATTTTCTCAAGGCGAGGATTTCTAACTTTACTGGAGAAACCACTGTTTGGTAGAAGTTTGTCCGTCTCCCCGGGGTGGTCAGATTTACAGCATCGTCCTAGAAAAGTTTCTTTGTACCCCTCCCCCCCTTTTGGAATCTGTGTCCATCAAAGGAGAGCCTTGCAAGAAATTTTGTCTTTATTCATGAGATAAAGAATAGGTCCTTTGAAATGAACCCAATGCTAGATTTTGTTGTTGTCTTTTTCCAAGCATTATTATCATATTATTTTTTATTTGATCCTCATAGCAACCTAGAGGTGGATGGAAGAAGCAATCTTCATGTTGCAGAGGAGGAGAGAGGAGCATACAGGTTAACCCGCACATGGAAACAATTAGCTAGGGAGCAGTTAGGATTCCCAGTCTCTTTTGCCCAATGCTTTCAGTGAAGGCAGTATAGTTTTTATCAGGTTTTAATGTAGGTGGAGTTCAAGGCATCTCTGGGGTTCCTCTTATACTAAAGGCTGTGGAAAAATCCCAAGAGCACAATAAAATCCAAAGAAGTTTACTTAAGCATGATTCACCCTAAAATACCTACTTCAGACTTTGGGGAAGGGACTCATTTTACCTTTGTCATCGGGGACACACCAAGGAGCCTTTGCAAGCCCCGCCAGCAACTTGTCTATTTATACCTTGTTTATTACCCCGGTGACTGTACAGCTCTTGATCTTTGAGGACCACACGAGATTGCCGTGAGTGGGTGGGGACGGGATTCTGCAAGACGGAGTTAATAATCCTAGACAATCACAGGCTCTCTTTTACTCAAGGGGTGTGCCCCTTCGTTTACAGAAAGGAACACTGAATCACAGAATGGAAAACAACGATGACACAGCTGGTCTCGAGCAGAGCAGGAAACAAAAGAATGGGATTTCCCTGCTTGCGTTTAGACTGCATTGTCTGAAAGGTAGACTTTGATCCCAAACTTGGGTCCTTTTGCATTACAACAGTAACTCCACGGACAGGAGCTGAAGGTTCCCTGGGATGATCTGCACAGTTTTTGCTTAAGAGAAAACAAGTAAAAATGACCCTGTTTCAGTGCGCAATGTGCAAGTCAGAAATTTAGGGAGGGGAGGAGGGAGGGCCAGTGAAAGGTTTCAAGCATGTACAGAAGTAAGGTAAAATTATCAACGAGGATAAAATTTATAATGAAGAATAGTCATGGCTCATGGATGGCTGTGTGTCAGGTACTGTGTTTGGTGCTTTGCAAGGACTATCCCATTAAACGTTCACATCACCTGGATAAGGTAGATGCTGTTATTGTCCCCCCTTCAGAGTTGAGAAAAATGAAGTACAAGGAGCCTGCGTGGTAATGAAGAGAAACCTCAGCCCTCATCTTTGCCTGGGAGATGTTTAGGAACATACGTTTGGGCATCTATGAACTCCATTTTAGTTGGCGGGGCCCAAACTAGTCCATTTGGTACCTTTGTGCTCATTAGAATAAGGTGCTCCCTCCGGGCAGGTGCTGCGTCTTTGAGTTGAAGCCTGGACAGTAAGTCTTGGGGGGCCTGGTATGGCACATGGAGGAACTCAGCGGAAACTCACCTTTCTGCGCGCTAGGTGTCCTTGTGTCCCACCAAGCCTCATGCTCGCGGTGGGGCCCTGACTCCTGCACACACTAGTTTTGAGACTATGAGCAGCCTCCTCAGTGTCTTGGAGTCTGTTTCTTCATTTAAAAATCAGGATGAAAAAAAAAATCAGGATGATGCTGGGGCATCTGGGTGGCTCAGTCGGTTAGGCGTCTGCCTTGGACTCCGGTCATGATCTCAGGGTCCTGGGATTGAGCCCCACGTCTGAGCCCTGCTCAGCGGGGAGCCTGCTTCTTCCCCCCTACCCCCCCTGACTTGTGCTCTCTCTCTCTCTGTGTCAAATAAATTTTAAAAAATCTTTAAAAAAATAAAAATCAGGATGATGCTGTTATCCTCAGACAAAGGCTTGTGGTGAGGATTCACAGTGAATTTCCCTGGCATATCAGAAGCAAGCACTCAGGAGGCAGAATCAAACATGAGATAGTTAGAGTTCACCTCCTGTTGGATCATAAACTCCTTGGAGGCAGGAGACAGACATTTAGAGACTCATTTTGAAATATCGTGGGCAGGACGTTTCACAGGAAAACCACTGGTGTTTTGTAAGAAATAGATCATGTCTCCAGTTCTTATCACTGAAAGATATTGGTGCTTGAGTCACTTGTACAATTAAGCTGTCTTCTCAACTGACTGTCTTCCTGGGATTGCTGTCTTGAATGCGCCATATTGAAATAAAGGGAGTCAATGACTCTAAATTTAGGAACTGCCTTCAGAATTCCTTTCAGAGAGTTCTAATGGACTCACAGATTTTATGTGTGATATACATGTGACTGTGGGGGATCCGATGGCCCATATGTGCATCTCAGAGCTGATCCTTAAAAGCTGTGTGACTTTGGACACATTCCTTAGCCACGCTCTGTGTGAGCTTCCTCTTCAGTGAAATGGGGATAATAACGGTCTTTTCATAGACTTGTGAAGTGTAAATGAGAAAAATCCATATAAGATGTGTCATATCATCCATGGCAGATACTAAGTGCTCATAAAATGTTAGTTGGCTTAAGTGATGGTGGTTATTAAATAGAATGTAGATCTAAGGTAGCATAGGCATTTTCTGATTTCTCTTAAATTCTCTGGAGTTTAACCTCAGGAAACCCTCTCAATAAATCCATGCTGTGGACAACTGTGTTGTCCTGCCCATCTTCTTAGAGGATGCAATATGTTTCTTCAGCCACTCACTGAGTATAAAGGTTAGTTCCAGACTTGCATGTGAGTTTCTGTTAAGAGGAAGAAGATAAAGGGCAGAGGGTCAGCGGGCATCTTCCATCACTTAATTGCCAGGACCAGGGTTCCTGGAGGCTCAGAAGTCATGGATGAACATTCCTTGCTTCTCTTAGCTTTTGGCTCTGAAGTTTCTATTCGGTGGATGGGTCAAATGCCAAGGTCTAGTCTGAACTTGGAAGGTTGTTGAACTTGGAAGTTTGTTGAAACCCAGCGAAGGGCTTTCTCTCTTTCTCTCTCTCTGCGTATTTGGTAAGTTAATGCATGAATTCTGCAGCTCTACTCTATACTGCTGTATGTTGAGAAGGACATTTCCCCCTGAGCTGTGCTGAGTGAACTGGATTAGATTATGAGTTTCTCCTCTATGTACCAGATACCCCTGGTTTTCTAACAGCAAGCTGTCTTGGTTGTGTGTAGCAAGGGATATCAAATGTTGGGTCAACCAAAAGGATTGCTTTTCCCTTCACATAATAAAAAGTCCTCAATTCCAGGAAGTGACCAAGGACTTAAACTCCTTCTGTCTTCCTGGTCTACCATCCTTTGCATGTGGCAGTCATCTCCATGATCCCATGATGGCTGCTCCATCACAAGAATGGGGACATAGTGCACCTGAAAAGAAGAGGAGGAGGTAACAGATGTATATGCGAGCAGAATCTCTGCTCTTTTATCAAGGAAAAAAATCTGCGAGAGAATTAGGGATATTGAGTTTTGTTTTGTTTTTCGTTGGGCTTAGGGGCATCTTGAATAACTATAGAATTCTGTTAATAAGAAAGAAGGGAAAGGATATTTGTCAAACAACTAGCAATGTCTGCTAATTGCCACCTGACTACCCCTCTCTCCCTAACAGGCATCTATCCTCTTCAGGGGCCACCTGCTTCAGAGAATATCCATATCAGCTCCAGGAGGTGGGCTCTAATTAGCTTAAACTATTTGGAATAATCCATTTCCTCTTAGCAACGACTAATTTATGTCTTGATATGGGACATCATTTTGGGCAATGAGATTTGAGGGAAAGGGTACCAAGGCATTTAGGGAAAAGGTTCTTTCTTCCTAAAGAGAGACTTAATGAAACCGAAGAGCTCTTTTTCTGCCGCTGGATGTGGTTGTGTGAACATGGGATGGCTGGAACCAGGCAATGATACTGCAAACATGAAGGGAGTTAGCATGCTAGGGCAAGGCCAATATGCTGGGGTTTGCATAATGGAAAGGTGGTAAAAAACCGTGTCATTCAGGAGGCCGCTGAGCTGCTGAATTAGCTGAAACGACTTTTCTTTCAGACTTTTTTTTTTAAGATTTTTTATTTATTCATTTACAGACAGAGATCACAAGTAGGCAGAGAGGCAGGCAGACAGGTGTTGGGGGAAGCAGGCTCCCTGCTGAGCAGAGAGCCCGATGTGGGGCTCGATCCCAGGACCCTGAGATCATGACCTGAGCTGAAGGCAGAGGCTTTAACCCACTGAGCCACCCAGGCGCCCCCAGACTTTTTTTTTTTAATGTGAGATGATAACATGCCTTATTATTTAGCTACCGTGAGTTGGGTTTTCTGCTACTTGCACCCTATGGGATTTTAACCAATATTTTTGTCTATGACCATCAGTAGAAGGGTCAATATTGTTTTCTGTGAATGTACCTTTCAACAATAGAAATAATCATTTCTGACTTCATCTCCTCCTGCTCCCTCCTCATTCGCCCAGGAGCACCGTTGCTGTAGGCACCCGCCTTGTGCTAGTGCCTCTGCCGCCAATGCTTTCCTCCCAGTGAGCCATTTAGGGGCACCCACCACTTGATTCTGTCCCTACTCAAACATCACTGCATCAGAAAGGCTTCTTTTACTCCTGTATCTAAAGCACAGCTGTTCCTCCCACCCCACCACCTCCTCCCTCTGCTTTTCCTCTTTCCTTCCTGCCTTCCTTCTTTCTTTCTTTCTTTTTTTTTTAGATTTTAATTTATTAGAGAGA